>CAOLHI010004333.1:0-122950 GCA_948474755.1 Ctenosaura bakeri | reverse complement strand
TCTCCAGAGTTGTAGGCCAACACTTAAAGCACTACACCACAACTAAAATCCAATTACTTGCAATTAAAATTGACTGTTAAATTAATGGAAATTGTTAGTGAACACTTGTACAGATTCCATTGAGTCAGTAGTTTTATTCTAATTGAAACTAACAATTACATTTAGGTCTGAACATTCATGGTAAAATGTAGAAGATTAATAAAAGAACAGGTTGACAAGTTAAAAAAACTGGAAAGAAATTGCAAGCAACAAGGAATGTTGATGTGAAGGAGTTAGCAAATAGAATTTACTGCAGTCTGGTTTGTGGGTGGCCGTGCATAAATCCGTCTTGTTTCTGAGATTTTAGCAGTTAGGACTTGGCCCTTTTTAAGGTTTGCTGCTAATTTAATGAGTTAGTTCATATTTTTTTTTAAAAAATAAGCTTATACATTTTTGCTTCATACTTGCACAGATTGAATATAACTTTCGATATCTGCAGTGTCCATTGAAGTTTATCAAAAAATTAAAAGAAGATGATGAAATAATGTATGAACCACTTCACACTTTAAATGTAAGCTATATTGATCTGATTTCAGACCTGTTCTTTAAGTCTTCTTTTACGCTTGCTTGTGTAATGACGTCTCAGCAGATGGTAAAGTAGTAGTGAGGCAGTCACTCAGACGTGTATTCTTACTTCTTTACTTGTTTGCTCGTGTAAACTGGCACCCTGGTGGCTTTTGAGAGATTTACACATACTATAAAAACCTCTAATGTGGGGAAGGTGTTCTCCACCTTTAATTAAAATCAATGAGAACCATATGGGTACAATTTCATATAGATGGGCAATCCCACTTTGCTGGAAAATTGTGTCAACTGAGCCAGAGTTAATATTAGGCTTCTGTGTGATCATTAAGGTGCTGCTATTCTGAATGAGAATTAAAAGTATTAGAGATTTGAGGGGTATTAATCTGTTATAACAGAACACCAAAGTGTCTTATGTCTCCTTAAAGACTGACAGTTTATTTGGGATAAGCTTTTGTGGACTGCACCACACTTCATCTGGTAAATGGACACAATTATCCTTTTCAAAGATTTCACAGTTTTTATTCTTGAATAAGTGCAGAGGGACTTGACCAAGATCCAGACCTTGGTATGGGAGCAGGTAGCTTAAACCCTTTCCTCACGTTAGGGTTACAGTAAGAGATTACAGTAAGAATTTAAAAAATGCAACCACTAATTGTGATTTTGGAATAATATCTGTTTCAGTCATACATGCGTAGATACACACATGCACACACATACCTATACCCAAAAGTAAGATAGAATTAAGAAATAGTCATAAGTTGTAGTATTAGTTTGTATATCTGTAAATCTGATGTGACGGCACCTTTTTTCCCCCAGGCCATGGTACGTCATAATCGTGTTGAATTGCTTAGCCATCCTGTCTGTAGAGAATATTTGCTCATGAAATGGTAGGTATATTTGTTTTGTCTTCAATATTTTCACTTAAAAATAAATTAGATTCTAGTTAAAATTTAGTGGAAAAGAGAAATCAGAGATAAGGTTTCCTTTACAACTGGGATTTCCAGCTGATGGAAGGGCCACCTAAATTACAGGAATGCTATCGCTGAAAGCTCAAAGCAAGTTGAAAACAGGTATTGCCAGCATCAGTGTTACTTGTGCATATTTCATTAAGTGAAAAAGTGCCTCCAAGTACACAGATAGTTATCTTTAAAGGAGGATTTACAACTCTTTATGTTTATATTTCCCTTAGTGAAATATAAAATATGATTCTTTTACAATATTATGAAAGCCACACTTAATTAAATTTTGCTTTATAGGATGGCCTATGGATTTAGAGCACATCTTATGAACCTTGCTGTTTATTCCCTTGGTTTAATACCTCTAACCCTCCTGATCACCAACATCAAAAGACCAGAACTATCTTCTAATACAACTGTTAAACTGGGACCTTTTGGTGAACAGGTATTGTTTCAATTTACTACATTGGCATAGCTGAATACACTAAGGAAGTCAACTTGAGGATCATGCTGGGTACATGTGTGCATTGCCCTTCTGTCCTGTTTATGATCTTTCAATATGTCTCATCTGGCTAACCACTGTTTCAATCCTGGAATATGTAGATTTTAATTTCACCAAGCAAAGCACTTAAATTCTTACAGAATTAGCAAAGGAGTTTGGAAAATTGGTATATAATTTTCAAGTATATAATTTTTAAAATTGTATTTTATTTTACTTATTCTTGTCATCATTTATTATCCTTATCTTTGTCATCAGTAATAGGTTGGATCCGAGTGAACAAATTAATACTTTATGCAGGCCTGGTCAGTGAAAAGTCAGATCTGGGAATAGGAATTTAGGCTGTGTTAGCTGGGGTTATGCTCCCTCTAAAGACACAGGTTTGCAATTTGTGTGTACCCTTGGACTCAACTTTGAATCTAGAGACCCAGGATTTTGCAGTGGCTAGGAGTACTTTTGCACATCTAAACCTTGTGCACTAACTCACACCTGTCCCTTGAGATGCCAGATATGGTCACTGTGGTAGTATATTCCTTAGTTACATCCTGTTTGGCCTACTGTAATATGCTCTGTGTGGGGCTGTCTTTGAAGAGTGCTCAGAAACTGCAGTTAGTTCGAAGAGCTGCACCCAGAGTGCTAACTGGGGTAGGTTGCAGGAACCATACTATTCCCATGTTAAAACAGCTCCACTGGCATCTAGTATGTTTCCAGGCACAATTCAAAGTGCTAGTTCTGACATGTAGAGCCCTATATGGCTCAGGTCCAGACTATCTGACAGACCCTATCTCCGTATATGTGCCTGCTTGAGCCCTGAGATCATCAGGAGAGGCCCTTCTCTCAGTTCCACCACATTCGCAAGCACAGGTCGTAGAGATGCAAGAGAGGTCCTTATTGGTGGCTGCCCCCAAACTCTGGAACACCCTTCCTAGACAGGCCAAAATGGCCCCCTCTCTGCTGTCCTATCAGCAGACAAAACCTTTTTCTATTCCGACAGGCTTTTAATACAGAAAGATTTTTAAAAATGGGCTCGGAGTGCTATATTGTTTTAAACTGTACTGTTTTAATAGCTTTTTAATCTTTTTAATTGCATTTTATTAACTATAAATTTGAAGTCTTTTAATATTGTGACTAGTTTAATTCTATTTTAATGTTTTTTTTATGTATGTTTTTAACTATGTATCTTTTAAAAAATGTAAGCTTCCTTGGGTCACAATTCTGGGAGGAAGGTGGGATACAAATAAATATAATAGTATTAGCAACCATAATAGTAATAATAAGTGTTTCTGTATGCATAGAACTATCTTCCAGGCGATAAGATGTTTCAAGGGAGTACAATTCAGTTTCATTTGAAAGAGGCTCAGGTTTTTTATTTATTTATTTTTGTTTTTGGTTTTTTAGGGATTGTTTGCATTTATTTGCAAGTACACAGGTAGAATCTAATCTGGAGCTGCAAAGTTTAACATTGAACCATGTGGTGCTCAGAGTGTTTGAGAGAATTTTCTGTATTGACAAACTGGAACTTGAGTATCTAATGTTCTGCCATATGTAGTAATAGAGTTCTATTCTTTTTAAAAGAATAGACTTCTCTTACACTGATCTATTTGTAACATTTCTCATTACTTGTTCCCTTTTCTGTTTCAGAATTCATACTTCGTAAAAGTGTGTATGTGTTTGGTTTTTATCATGAGTGTTTTTGGAATCTGCAAAGAAATAATACAGCTTTTCCAACAGGTATATGTGACTTTCTTTTGCATTTCTTGAAATGATTTAATGTATACTTGGAAACAATGTGCTATCTTTTGGAAAAAAAAAACCTTTTTTCAGAAAGAATAAGTATGCTTCTACTTTCATTCCATTTTAACAACCTTAATACTGTTTTTATATCCTAGAAACTGAAGTATTTGTTGGATTATTCCAACCTCCTTGATTGGATAATTTATACTACAAGCATCATTTTTGTATCATCGTTATTTATTAGTCCCCCAGTTAATTTACAGTGGGAATGTGGTGCAATTGCTATATTCTTGTCTTGGATGAACTTCTTGCTGTATCTACAAAGGTAAACTATAAAGCTTAACATTTAAAGGTATGCATATATAATACATAATGTTTATACGGGTTGTTTGGAAATAAACATTTAGGTCTATATTATTTAATATGGATTATTATGTCCATAGCATTGACATAAAAAGATTTTACATTTTCAGTTGTGAGTTATTTTCTAGCTTTACAGAATAATTTATATTATATATTGGAAGACTATGGAGTCTATTAGAGCTCCAAAACATCAAGTAGTGAAAGATACATCCTGTTAACTGAAATTAGAGATAAGTGAGATCCTGAGCGCAACTATTTATTTCCTAGACTAGTAAATAATTCAGTATATAGCTGAACCACTCCTTAGGTGCATTTCTTCAAAGCAGTTTGTGAGGTGGTTGCATTGCTGTCCTCAGCAGCAGATTGGGGCTGTTTGTGACAATAAATCACCCACAACTCTTATTGGTTATAGCTAAAACAGGTTGGCTTGGTATGGGGGCAGATTGGTAGATGGGGTGACCCAGCCAGCATGACCACTGGCAATCCAAGGTGACCTGATGAGAAGCCACATGGCATAAGCTATTGTGTGATTCCCTTGTCACTTGGGGATAAGGCCAGGGTACACCTCTGAGCAAGACATGTCCCTAACATCCCCAACTTGAGGTCTCCAAGAGGAGATCCTTGACACCCCCAAATAATGGGTGCCCAAGCCCATGCTCAATCTAGCCCCATGTCCAATCCCCCAAAGTTGTGACAAAGTACAGCTATCAGCATCCTCAATTCATAAGCAGACAAAGGGAGGGAGCGTGGAATAGCTGCCAAGTCAAATGCCAGAGCCTGGCTCAGAGCAACCATTTTAAGGAGAAGAGGCAGAAATGACTGAAAAGTTTGTCAGGTAGGTTGGCCTCCTTAGTTCTGCCCCTGGCTGTCTGCCATCTCACTCCCATTTGGCTGGTAGTTTGCACCTTTCCAGAACCCCATAAAAATGTGGAGGCTCCTGCAAAGAAGAAGCTGGCACCATCAGAGCCTGCAGCACCCTTGCCCTATCCACTTCGGTGCAGTTGGGGATCCAGGTGGGTCTGGGTCTTGAAACTGAGGAGTTGCCCTTAGGGAAATTGGGAGTTGGGAGACTTTCACCATATGGGTTACCCTTTGGATAAACTGCTGCCTTTGTGCAGAGGGCTTTTGTCCTGCAATACAATTTTCTTTGATTTACCTTATCAACCCCCATCCCCCATCAAGCAGTGCTTTGCTAGGGAATCTGCTATAGATTCCTAGTTCTTATTTTGTACTTCCTGGCTTTGCAAATATGTTTGTTTGTGAGTTGATATTGCTTATCTCATTCCAAGGTAATCTCATTCCATGGTCTTCAAGCTACTTCACTGGCAGCTGTACCTATGGAAGCCTTCAAAAGTTCAGAAATCAAAGGAATAGAGGCAGAATCCTCTGGATTCTCTTGTTCATCCCTAGCCAAATGTTATATGTCAACTCTTTGTATGAGAATCATGGCTGATATCCAGATTCAAACAAATGGATTTCCATTGTGGAATGGGACATTTCCCTCCTCTCTTGAAGACTCCCCAGCGCAATATTCCCTTGAGGATGTTTCAGCAATCTGGTGCAGATTATAAAGTCACAGCAAAACTCCACCACATAAAGAGAAATCACCCATTCTCTTTTCCATTGATGGAAGCCATTCCTTTTGTGCCAAAAGCTATTTGCATGTATGCCCTTATCTGGAACTCAAGCCCTTTTTGCACATTATCTTTTTGCGCTGCTGGGCGGCAGGGCTTGCGTGAGAAGGTTTGAGAGGAATGCTCTCGCAAGCCTCCTGCTTGGGCTCCGCAGCGGCTTCCTGGTCATGCAAGCACCCCGCCTCTTCCTTTCGCAGTGCAGCCTGAGACCTTTCCCAGCCTGCACTGCCCAGGAAGCACAACCAGCACCGCACACCAGGTAAGTATGCACGGGGCGCCGGAGTGGTGCATGAGCACGTAGCATTTTTGGCTTTAAGCCGAAAATGAAAAGATGTGTGCCTGCTCTGCGTCAGACCCTTGAGTGTTGCATAAATGTGAGTGCGTCATGCAGACCACTCCTCACATTTACGTGACGCTCAAGGGGCCCTCTCGCTTCCAAAACAAAAAGTGCTTTAGACTTTCTTAGACTTTCGTAACTTAGATCAAGGGAATTGTAAATGACAGAAGAATGGCCAATTACTTTTATAAATTTAGGAATATTTAGGAATATTGCAATACTGCAGTTGGCTCCCCATATCTGCAGATTCTGTATCCATGGATTCAACCAACAATGACTTGAAAATATTAAAAAAAAAAATCCAGAAAGGAAACTTTGATTTTCCATGTTGTATAAGGGGTACCATTTTACTACACTATTTTACCTAATGTGACTCCAGCATCCATGAATTTTGGTATCCCGGGGGGAGGGGGGAGGGAATCCTGGGACCAAATCCTAATGGATAGTGAGGTCCCACTATAATATCATTACCACTAAAGAAAAATAAATGTTTTTTAAAAATATAATTCTTCATGTCTGTCTTCTTAGATTTGAAAATTTTGGAATATATGTTGTGATGTTTTGGGAGATCCTGAGGACTCTGATCCGGATTGCTATTGTGTTCTTCTTCTTGATGTTAGCCTTTGGGCTCAGCTTCCATGTTCTTCTCGGTTCACAGGTTTGAAATGTTACTACATTGTCATGTTTTGTTTTTGTTACTGAAATAGTAAAAATAATTTTTTTTATTCTACACAAATATTTTATCAGCAGTGACTAATGCAGTATATTTTTGGCCTGTTCCTAAAACTGAGTAATGGCTATCACTACCAAGTTAAGACTTTTCCCGCAGGCATTTTTAATGCATTGCTTTGGAAAGCACTTGTGCTTTTAAACAGCTTAGTGAAAAATGAATTTTTTTTACCGTGCTGTTCAAACTGATTGTTATTTGTATTGCTTTATTATTTTTTTCTTAAAAAAAAAACCTTCTCAGGCAACCCATGTTTTATTGCGTATTATAGTTTTTGTCTTAAATTCAAAGGACTGGATTAGATAGCGAGGGTGAGTAGGGGGCCACAGTGCCTTGTTCACAGTTCCACTAATTGAAACAGTTTTATAAATGCAGCAATCCTCCAGCATCTGGCCTTTCAAAAATTTATATTGTAAACAGCCCTTAGAAAAATATGAATGGCAGTATATAAATACTTCAAAATAAACAAACAATTTTCTGTTATGGCACCTTGATGAATCCTTAATGAATTCTGCAATATGTGCATGTAAGGCCTTTAACACTTAGTGGGAATATGTATCAAGTGTTTTGAATATATTTTCATTTGAAAGGAATAGTAATGGTTGCATTGACAAAAGTTAAAAAAATTCTGCCTGATTTTTACAGATCATAGGAAGGAACAAAACTATGTATGTATGCTTATCTACAAAAAGAAGAAAACTTGCTGAACATTGCAATATTTCATTTCTCTTTTCAATTTCTTTTTAGGAAACATATAGCACTCCATATCTTTCTGTAATGCAGACTTTTGCCATGATGCTTGGAGATATCAATTATCATGATGCTTTCCTTGAACCAATGCTGACCAAAAAACTGCCTTATCCATTACTGAGCTTTGTAATTCTCATTGTTTTCACTCTGCTTATTCCAATTCTTCTTATGAACTTGCTGGTAAGTATCAAATGTTAAATATGGAGGCTTATGAGATAGTCACAGGCTTTGCGTTGTTTTATTTTAAAAGACTTCTTTGCTAATTTGAGAAAAGGAGACAATATTGTTAGGGCAATTAATGGAAAAATAAGGAAGACAAAGGCAAATTCCCTCTGAATAAATTCTGCCAAGAAAAGCCAGTGATAGGTTCACCTTAGTTGGAAATGACTTGAAGATACACAACAAAAACAATAATAACAAGCGCCATTTAGTGTGGATACATAATAGCATGGGAAAGGTAAGCTTCCTGGATTTGTGTGCACAGACAAATCCATAGAGTTGTGCCTGCTAAAACACAAAAACATAGCAAGTGGATGTGAACCAATTCAGGCTATCCATTTACATATGTAGCCTATTTGGGGAGAGCCAGCATGGTGTTGTGGTTTGAGCAATGCATTCCAACTTCATCATAGCAGGGTTCAAATTTCTGCTTAGCCATGGAAACTCACTAGATGAGCTTGGGCGAGTCACACTGTAAAAGAAAGGCACTGTCAAACTCAGAATAAATCTTGCCAAGAAAACCTAGGATAGGGTTGTCATAAGTCAAGTTGGACTGGAAGACAACAGCAAAGTCTATTCTGACTTACAGATTTTCTCACTGTTAATTCATTTGTTACCCAAACATTTCATCAGAAAAGTAGCATAGACACTTATATATAGTAATAAACAATTTGCTATGCTACAAATATTTATTTCCAAATTTAGACTATTTTTAAAGCTTTTTTTTTTTTTAAACGAGACTGTCTTTCTCTCTACATCAAGTAATAACCAGTGTATGTAGGTAGGAGGAAGGCAATTCGTTCAGCCAAAAAAACTGGGATGTCCTCATCAGTAAAATTCTGGCTGGGATCAGTATAAAAACATCCTCCCCAAACAATGGCCTTTGCCTTTCCTTTCCACCAAATAAATATGACTGGAAGTTACCTTCTTGGAATTTTAATTTTTCCTTTAAAAAATTGGTGTTTAATCAGATTTGGTCCTTGGGTTCCTTGCATTCTTATCTATGATAACCTATTTAGAACAGATCAAAATTTCCTTAAATCTATAGAAGGCAAATGGTCATAGTGTACACCATGACAGTTATAATGAAACCCAGTTCAATATCAAAAATCTCTGTGGTGAAGTACAGAGATTGTACTTCATAAGTTATACTGGAGCATTTGTAGTATACTTGCTTTTGGCTTAAATTATTTTTAGGTTTCATGATTTTGATGCAAATTCTGCTTGTAATTATGTGAGTGTGATCTCACCCATTCAGAACCACACACTTAAGTAACTGTTCATATATTTTAGTTCCCCCATCCTTTCTTGAAGGGTCACCAGTATATGTCATGCTCCTCTAGTTTATCCTTATAACAGCCCTATGAAATGGATCAGGTTCAAAAATATGAGTAGTCTAAAGTGAACCTAGGGAAGGGAGGACATCCTAACTACTTCACCTTTTTAATTCTGCTTACTAAAACAGTACTCTTCCTTGAAAGGATGTAGGAACAGGATCAGTAAGGAATTATTAGTGTAACTAGACTGAATCCCAAATAAAACTGGAGTTGCTGGCAAATGGCTTATTGAGTCAGAGACATGATGTTTGGCAGTGGGCAGTTGCTGAATAATTGATTTTAATTTGAATGACCTGGTTCATCATATGCTTAGGAATATTTAATTTCTCTTTAAAGAATATTGATGGGGAATATAACTAAATGGGATCAAAATGGATTTGTTGACTCTTCTTTGCATTTTATAGATTGGTTTGGCTGTTGGGGACATTGCAGAGGTACAGAAGTTTGCCGCATTGAAAAGAATAGCAATGCAGGTTAGTGACACACATGATAGATTTGATATTCATTGAAAGTAGTACTGGGCAAAGCCTTCCTTCACCGCCACTCTAAGGATCATTGATTTTGTTTGAAAAAGTTAAGTTATTTCCTTCCAAACTTAGTTGACTCTTAGCCAGTTTAAACTCTATGAGACTCTACCAGTCTCCAGTCAGGACTCTGAAGGAGCTAGTTGTTTTACCAACCCACTGTGAGCCTCCAAAATAAACCTCCTTTCACCTTGCACCTGCTCCAGTTCCATCTCCAGTAGCAGGAAATAACGAAGCTCTCTCTTTTTGTCTCAGGATCTGGTGGTTCTTTTAGGACAATGAATTGGGTATCAGAGTGCTACCGCCAGACACTAGGCATAGGGGAGAGCAAAGAAGCTCTGAAACTGGAGTTAGATATGTGATAGCAGTGCATGTAAGCAGCTGGTTAGAAATGGGAGTCAGATATGGAAGGTCATGAGGATCAAGAGGCTTGAAGCATTGTGATGAGTGGGAGTTCTTTCATAGTTTGTATTAGAATTTCAGACAGGCTTATGTGTGTGTTATAATGATTGATTTGTATTTGAAGGAAATGTTTATATTTGAAGCAAACCAGATTCTGTAAAGTGAACGTGAGGTTTACAGATTTCCTCAGCTTTTTAAATTATAATAAACTATAGTAATTTTGTGATTTAGGTTTGCAGTGATAACCTAAATTACAGCTGATACTCATAACATGTGCTATAAAGGTGGTGTGGTGTAAAACAACATTTGTGCTTAGACCTACCCTTTCCTTACTCAGGGAAAGGGAAGTCATATTCTGTCTGATGACCAGCATTATCTAAGCTTTGTAATCATTATTCTGTGCTGCACAGAAACCAGTGTGCAAGTGCTGAGCCCGATTAGAATGGAGATTATTTGTATCATTTCAGTTCTTTGGTTTTGTGCATTTACCATAGTGTATAAACCGGAAATATTTATTTTGTTTAGGTCAATCTTCACACAAACCTGGAGAAAAAACTTCCATATTGGTTTCTCAGCATAGTTGACCAAGAAACAATCACTGTCTATCCTAATAGGCCAAGATATTGTGGATTCATGGTAAGGCGGAAGAAGATTTCCTCCTAAATGGTATCTTGTTGTTGTGTGCCTTCAAGTCACTTCGGACTTATTGTGACCCTAAGGTAAACCTATCACAGGAATTCCTGGGGCTTAGAGAAACCCAGTAGGTTTCCACTGAGTGGAGAATCAAACACTGCTCTCCAGGGTCATAGCTCAACACTCAAATCACTACACTGTGCTGGCTCTCCAGCTGTATCTAGTTCCTGTGATTTCAGTCAGTTTTGAAGAAATAAAGGCAACAACTTAATTCAGTCAACTGGCTTGAAGAAGGATTTAATCCTCTTATACTGCCTATGATATAATAACTAGAATAAGTCAAAGTCTCATGTGGTTTCAGAATAATTTGAGTTGCTTTCCAAGGCTGGCATCCTATTAGTGGCATACGTAGGCATCTCTTTTTGGTCACTGTGGAGGCTGATGTTCCTTCCTTCCGTTTAAGGCGACGAAAGTCCTCCTCGTCCCTGTCCCAAGCTGCTGAACCCCCGCGGCAGGTGGTGAGCAGACAAACCAGAGTCACTGAAGGCCATTCTGTACCTGCTGGAAAGTGGAGTGGGGGGCAATCACAGAAATGATATATCAGCCACTGAGACCTTGAGTGGACCCTGTAACACCTCAGTGAATGATATAATCACTCTGTATCTGGCTATGGGGACACAGCCAGACACTTTTCTCTGTCCACCTCCCCGAGTATTCACCAGACATGAAATGATGCTACATCGAGCCATGCAGAATTGCAGCCCAGTTTGGGAAAATGCTTTTTTTTCTTCTGAGACCAATTCTTTGTCTGCAATTATTCCTAATTCACACAGCAATTTGTTTTTAATTTTTCAGAGTGTGTTTCAGTATTGCTTTGGATGTGATGACAGAGCAGCAGATATGCAGAGCGCTGACACATCATTAGAACTAGAAGTCCTGAAGCAGAAGTACAGGTATTGGTTTTTTTTTTTTTAACGTTTATACAAAACAAAATGGTAAATCAAAATTCTAGTTTATGGCACAGTTATAACATTGCTCCTGTTTTCTTGCAGTCTGCAGGTCCTGTCTTTGCTTTCAGGTATATACCTTGAGTTGTGAATTGAATTGTTGTGAATGCTTTTGTAGCAATAATTATTTTATTTTTTGTGCATTTTAGACTTAAGGATATTGCAACGCTTTTGGAGAAGCAGCATGACCTTCTTAAACTGGTGGTACAAAAAATGGAGATCATATCTGAGGCTGAGGATGAAGACACAAATGATTTGTTCCAACACAAATTTAGGAAGCAGCAATTGGAGCACAAGAACAGTAAGTGGGATACAGTCTTAAAGGCGGTTAAATCGAAATGTTCCTGACTCTGCTAGAGCTCTACCCAAACACAGCAGTGGTTAATGAGGTGGCTTGCTGGCAAGATTCCTCAGCTATCACAGTGGGATGAGTCAGAGTGAGACAAGAGGAAAGCTTGACTTTATCCAAATTCACCTGTAGTAGGCAGTGAGGCTTCTTAGCACTAAGCAGATGTGTAATTTTTGGTGGACTGGAAGTACCAACTACTCCCTCTGCTCAAATGGCACATTCTACTTCTTTGCCTTTTATTCTCAATCATCCTGTAACAGTGGCTGCTTTCTTATGCCTGGTTGTACCAAGCATTAGTATCACAGATCAGTATATTTATTTATCATCTGTTCCTAGGCTCTCCTTCTCTAGTTGCATGAGTATAATATTAATACAGTTTCCATCATGCATAGAAAGATGTTCTCAAGCAGAGTTTATATAAAGTACAGTAATATAGCTTCCCTACCCTTTTAGTACTGTACAACATTAACCTGTAGCAGCTTTAATGATAAATTCAGATCAAACTAACTCAGAGAGAACTGATGGCCTTGGAATGCAGAAGTTGAGCAATGATTTAATGTGACACATATTCAGTCCACATATACCTCACTTGCTTTACTCTTAGTTAAAAGTCTAGTGGCAGTAAATATTAATATTCCATGCATCATCACAGTTCTGTGCATCAGAGTAATACATGTTCTGTTAACCTCTAGATTAGACTGTGGCAATGTGCTTGCTCTGTTTGGTGTTTGAAGACAATTTGGAAGCCGAAGCTGCTACAGAACGTAGCAACCCAGGTACAGACAAGTAGCATTGTTAGGAATTGTGTCCTCTAGTCCTAAAGGATCTACATTGTATGGCAGTTCATTTCCAGAGCCCAGTTCAAGCTGCTGATTTTAACATATGAAATCCAAAATAAAATTGGATCCTAAGTATCTGAAAGAATACCATCTTCCAGTTGACCATCCCAGGTCCTCAGATCAGTAGCAGAGACACTCTTATTAGTAATGCCACCTGTAGAGGTTAGCTGTGACGTGATGTCTGAAAGGGTCTTCTATGTGGGTGATGCTACCTTCTAAGATGCATGTGGCATCTTCACCACATCAGTTGTGTTATTTGAAATGATCCCTTAATCCAGCTCTTTGAAAATGGATGAATGACTTAAGATTATGCACTTTCCCCTCTTAACTAAAGTTGGATATCAAATGGATACAAATTGAGCTTTTAAGCTGGTTTTATATTGGGGGTGGGCAGAGTGAGGCCTGAGGGGTACATGTGCATCTTGGTAATTTTTGTGGTCCCCACGGGACCCCTCACTGGATTAAATTTTTTCCCCAAAAATACCCCCAAAAGCCTTTTACATTGAAGGACATGGAGGCCCCCTGGAACCCTCCAGGGCTCAATGTATTTTTTTACAAAATATTTGAGGAAAAATATAGTTTTTTGCTACAAAATGCCCTTGATAGAGTGGCAGGGGCATTTTTACCATATTTTGACCACACTGCCAATTTAGGCCCAGAAGAGGCCACTTTTGAAACAGGAAGGAAACAGGAAGTGACTTCTGTTCACTTTCTGTTGTTTAGAAAAGGTTTCTTGTAGGCCTGAAATGGACCTCTATCACCAAGAGGGCATTGGGGAGCAAAAAAATTGGATCTTTCTTTCTTTCTTTCTTTCTTTCTTTCTTTCTTTCTTTCTTTTTTCTTTCTAGCAGCAGGTGTGGTAGAGGATGCTGCCCTCCAAGTTCTCCTGGGGCGCTGACATGACCCCCTACCTTTTCTCAGTTGCCCACTCCTGTTTTATATTGTTTTGTTAATAGGGATATATCCTGTCCTGGAACTACAAGGGAAAGGTGGACTATGAATATAACTAGCTAACTAACTAACTACCTGCCAGTATGCAATTATCAAAGAGAGAGCCATGTTAGTGTAAAAAGAGAAAAAGAAGCTTATGGAACCTTTCAGGCTAATCACTTTATTTCAGTACGAGCTTTCGTGGACTCCAGTCTACTACTTCAGATACAAGAGTCCCTGTTTTTCCTCCAGATGCTATAATATCCCTTCTTTCTTTTTACACTTCCTGTCTCTGTTGGACTTCTTTGGAGTTAGGATGTGAACAAATGGGACATGTACTTGGAAGATATTTAATTTTCTTTTTAACAGTCTCATTCATTTGGCTTTGAATCTCTGTTATATTTCTTCTGGTTTGTTTCTTTTTATTTCTGCATTTGATTACAATGCAGCTGCAGACTATCTTCTGAAACCAGTAGCCTAAATTCCATTGTTGATCTCATCTAGTGTAGACCCACTGAATCAATAGGAATTTGCTAAATCACACTTATGTAAAATTCAATGAGTTAATGGGTTTTCTTGAATTGCAATTGATGAGTTTACAGCTCTGCTTTCAGTGTTTTCTATCCAGATGGTACCAAAAAAGGTCAGGTCTGTTTTAGACACCAAATCAGCCATGTTTCAGACAGATCAAACAAAGGATACTCATTTTTTTAAAGCAATTAAGAATGGGTGACATCTTATAACTTCGCCATTTGGATAGTTTCTATCACTTGTCAAAAAAGAAAAAAAAGAAAAGATCTCAATGCCTATGTTCTCTGAATGTGTCAGTTTGCTCCAAAATGCAATGGAACGCCTCGATTCTTGTTAATGTTTTCTAAGGTCTCCTCTTCCTGTACAAAGTTCCTTAAGTTTTCAGTATGGATCAATTTACTATGCAATGCCACTTGTCAGTCCCAGAAATGGGTTTTATGAGAAATGAATAAAGTAATTTTAATGAAGGAGATGAGAGCCACTGTGGTATAGTGGTTCAAGTTTTGGACTAGGACTCTGAGAGGCCAGGGTCCATATCCCTGTTTGGCCATGAAAGCCCATTGAGTGACTTTGGACAAGTCACACTCTCGTAGTCTCAGATTAAGGCAGTGACAAATCCCCTCTGAACAAATCCATAAGCCATAAATGACTTGAAGGTGCACAAGAACAATGAAGGAGATAAATTAAGTGAAAAGATTTTCACTCACCTTTTCTCATTTTTTTTTCATTCATAGAAGTAACTTGGACAACTCATACTGGTATATTAGTTCATCCTAGTCAAAATGACTAATAGTGCAATCCTGTCTATTAAAAATAAGTATAACTGAGCTCAAGAGAGATTACTCACCAGTAAGATTGCTCATCTGACTATCAAAAGTGGTAGTACAGTAACAAAATACTAAAGTATGAAAGAATATTTAATTAAATTTGGGTATACATTTAATTGACCAGCATCCTTATTCAGCTATTTCCTTTTTTGCTTTTATCATAAAGATGTGCTCTGCTATGTAAAAACTGCAAGACATAACAAAAATATACACTGGATATAATAATACATTGTCTGTGTACCCATCAATAACTATTGAAAATGTGTGGTGTTATTCTTGTTTCAATAAAGGTCATATTAAATCTGCCTATTTCTATGTGTGATACCATCATACTCTTCTTTCTCAGAATAAAAAAAAATCACATTGAGGATTGCTCATTTGAAAGTGCTTGCATGTCGTATTCCCTGCATGTGCAGTGCTTAATATATCAGGGAGAGCAACCCTAGCACAGAAGGAATTTTGCAACTGCTACTCCATGTGCCACAACCACCTCTAAAGATTTGGTTTTGTTCAATAATGCAGCCTAAACGTAAAGCAAATCTCTGTTCTTGGTCATCAAACACAAGGAGCTAAATTTCCAGTATTCACCTTCTACAAATATGAGAATCTTTTACAAATCCTGCACAAGAGGAAATCTTTGAAAATCTTGGGATCCAAGGAGACACAAATGGGATCTATTCTTGTTTCATGGGATTTCAACCTTCTTGCACTAGCTCATCTGATGAAATTAATTTGTGAAAATTGGAGTTATTTGGAAAGTATTGATAGTCCATCGCATTAACACTAGAGGGCAGTGAGTGCAAGTGTTTCTTATGGGACTTATGGGCCCATTATCAAATTTGTTTGGCTGAGAAAAGAACTGATCAAAGTAAGCTACAGTTTACAGTTTTACAGGATGATATTCTGAAGTAAAAAATGCAATGACATTTGACCCTTCTGGGGAAAGTATGTAAGAGTGGGTGACATAACTTGATGGCATATTTTTCCTCTTTTAAGCAAGTAATTTGGGATGCCCTATTTTTCTTCTGCCTTTGTCCCTTTCACTCATGGAGCAGCTGTCACAGAGACTGGGAACAGGCATAACCATTCATAGCCCACCCCAGGCACATAGCTACAGTGAATCTCAGAGCCACTACTTGGCACAGACAGCCGCTTTAATTTGATGGTGTTAGCTACTTCCCCAAGCTCCAAGTGGTTTTATTTTATTTTATTTACTGTGACCTAGACATAGAAGGTTCACAGCTCTGGAAAATTTACAGCAATGTTTTTTTTTTAAAATGTACAGTTCAGGGTGACCACACAACTTGGAAATGCCCACTATAATTAATTGTAACATTTGGCCACCTCAACTGTGCACTTTTTTTAAAAAAAAAATAATGCAGTGAATCAGACTATCAGTGGCTCCTTAACATTCAGAAACCAACATCTTTTTTAAAATGTATTTTTATGTAGGTGTAGAAAAAAAAGTATAGAAGGAGAATATGTATATATACAAAGAAATAGCCAATATATATTGTGAGCCTTTTTTATGTTAAGAAATAAATAATAGAGAAAGAGAGCATATTGAAAATAACATTATAGAAATTAACACTAATACCTAAATGAACAAATATAAAGAATAGACCTCCCCATATCATTAGGTTACAGGCTTAGATACTAAAACTTCAATATCAACTCTCTTTGATAAGAAAAAAAAGGAAGAGAAAAAAAGAAAAAGAGGAGCTAAATTATTCATTCCTTTTTATCATTATCATTCTCCATGGTGGAAACTCTTAATAAACAAAAAGGCATAGTTCCTCCCATAGCTTTATCAGCATCACAAAGAGTTGTAAAAAGAATTTCTATTTACAAATAAAGTAGAATAGAATGGTATATGGAATACCAATTAATTACTACCAATAACAGTTAAGTTTTGTTCCATCAATAACTTTACATTGTAGATAGAATGTGCCCAGACCAATTATCCAACCTTAAAACAAATTATTAAATGATTTTTATCTTAACTGTATGGTGGGGATGCATGAGACTGCTATGCTCTTCTGACTCCTGTGCGTGCTCTGTAAATTTTCTGCACTACTGTGTTGCAAAGGCACAGTGGTGGCTGTAGGATGGGGAAAGTCCAATTAGGGATGCTCAATGAATGTGCTCCAGTGAACTTTGGGAAGGGAGTAGACTTGATCTAGTCTGCAGTTCCCGGACAATCTCCACCCTGTATGCAACTTGTGTTCCAGACTCCACACTGATAGGTGGTTATAGAACAATCTGAAAAAAAGTACACATTTTGAAGAATACACAATTTTTGTTTCAACATGCAAAAGTTAATTGTGAGGAGGAGAAGATAAGTTTAAGCAATGCATCCACTTTCAAACATGCGCTTACTTGGTAAGAAAAAGTAACATGGGGATGGGATTGGGTCTCATTAAAATACACACTCCATAGCAAAACCTGAGATGCATGTGGGAAATCAGAAAGTGTATAGGAACTGCCTGCTTCTACAGACACACACCTATCCCTCTGTGAGATTGTTCACTTTGACTTAAGATGCAGCTGTAAGATTTTGACAATTGCAATCACCAAAGACCAATTGCCGGCCACTTCCTTTAATTGTTCCCACCCATCTTGTTGAAGATCTTGGTACCTTTGGGTTTACAAAGGTGGCTGACTTCACATGTATTTATAGAACAGAAATATTTCAGAAACTATTTACCTGGTAAGTAATAAAGACTCAGTGGGCTCAGCTGGGTTTACTTATGAGCAGACATGCAGTGTATGGCTAGAATCCAAAGCATACTTCAAAATGTTCCATTGAAAGCAGGATTTCCTCCTCAGCACACTTATTTTGTTATGACAGGCTCACCATTTAACCTATTCTGTTCAAACTTATTTAATATCACACCTTGCGGCCAGCATAGGACCCAAAGCGGTTTACATCATAGATTTTTAGAAGAATACAGTTTAAATCAATCTTAATAATGTTAAAATTGTGGGACTATGATGTTAAAAGAAATGCTAAATTAAAAACAGCTTAAAAGTGCAAAGGAGTTTTAACAGTTTAAACCTATGGAGTGAAAAAAATATGTCCAGTAAGTCTCCCAGTGATAGAATAAACAACCACTGCAGCACAAACCTTCAATAAAAAAAATATAGTGAATTAATGTGTTCTTTTCAAACAATTACGACACTCAAGATGTATGGAGACAAAAATTATTCACACACTTACAAACACTTAAGCAGGCATAACACTGTAGAAAATGCAAAAAGGAAGTATAAACATAAGCAGCTGAGATCAGAATGTAGAAAGTTGTTCATGTGATTTAAAATTCTTCTTGAAGAAGTCTAATGCTGTGGACATAGCATATCTGGATTTCAGTAAGGCTTTTGACAAAGTTCCCCATGATGTTCTTGCAAAAAAGCTAGTAAAATGCGACCTGGACAGGGCTACTGTCAGGTGGATTGTAATTGGTTGACCGACTGAACTCAAAGGGTGCTCCCCAATGGCTGCTTTTCATCCTGGAGAGAAGTGACTAGTGGGGTGCCATAGGGTTCTATCCTGGGCCCAGTGCTGTTCAACATCTTCATCAATGACTTGGATAAAGGAGTAGAAGGCATGCTGATCAAAGTTGCAGATGACACCAAATTGGGAGAGGTTGCTAATACCCCAGAGGACAGGATCAAAATTCAAAATTACCTTGACAGATTAGAGAGCTGGGCCAAAGCTAACAAAATGAATTTCAACAGACAGAAATGTAAGGTCCTACACTTAGGCAGAAAAAGTGGAATCCACAAATATAGGATGGGGAACATATGGTTGTACAACAGCACGTGTGAAAGGGATCTAGGAGTTTTGGTGGACCACAAGCTGCACATAAGTCAGCAATGTGATGCGGCAGCCAAGAAAGCCAACACGATTCTTGGTTGCATCAATAGGAACATTGTGTCTAGGTCAAGGAAGGTAATGGTACCACTCTATTCTGCGATGGTTAGATCTCATCTGGAATACTGTGTCCAGTTCTGAGCACCTCATTTTAAGAAGGATATTGAAAAGCTGGAGCATGTCCAGAGGAGGGCGGCCAAAATGGTGAAGGGCCTGGAAGCCATGCCCTATGAGGGATGGTTTAGGGAGCTAGGTATGTTTAGTCTGCAGAAAAGAAGGTTAAGAGGGAACACAATAGCCGTGTTTAAATATTTGAAGAGATGTCATGTTGAGGAGGGATTTGACTTTTTTGTTTTCCACTGCTCCAGAGACTAGGACAAGGAGCAATGGATTCAAACTGCAGGAAAGAAGATTCCACCTAAACCTCAAGAAGCACTTCCTGATGGTTGGTGGAACTGAGTGTGATAGAGTCTCCTTTGGAAGTTTTTAAGTAGAGGCTGAATGGCCATCTGTTGGGAGTGCTTTGATATGCGTTCTGCATAGCAGGAGGTTGGGTTGGATGGGCTCTGAGGTCTCTTCTAACTCTATGATTCTAATTAAAACAAATCAGAAATAATGACTAAAAGCAGTGAAGATAACAAAAGTGTAATTAAATGAGCCAGAATGGGTTGATCATTGAACTACAGATCTAGAGACCAGGGTTCAAGTCCCTGTTCAGTCGTGGAAACCCACTGTGACCTTTGGGCCATAAGTTGGAAATGACTTGAAGGCATGTAACAGCAATTAAATGTCTAGTAACAATCGAGTAAACATTACGGATCAACCATTTTTAGCAATGAGCTACAGATGAAACTAACAATAATGTTATACAACAGTCAAAAGAGCAGTTAAATATGTTTCCAGTGTCTGCCAAATTGAAAAAATGTTGTCTTTCAGAATTTAGAAGATTGATATTTGTAAAATGTATGCCATGAGTCAACAAATGCATAACCTTAAAACATCATGCAAATTACTAGAGACCATGCAAGAAAGAAATGATGCCGGAATATTTTTCAAAAATGAGAGTTTGGATAGGGAAGGCTGAAATGATAAATAAACCCAACCAATACTCCCACAGGACACAGCTTAGAAAAACATTTACTTGACCCATAGTCATACAAACGCTTATAAAACAGAAGCCTTGTGAATAAAGATAAGCCAAGAAAAGAAGCAAAAAGGCTATAGATGAAAAGGTGTATAGATATTTCCTGATTCTGTGTTCATACATACACCCATACACAGACACACTGTGGACAAGTTGGGGAGGGAAGAGAGAGAGAGAAAGAGAACCCTCTGATTTGTCCAAAGATTTGAAAGCAAACCTCTTCAGCAAAATATAAACTGATTAAGTGATTTGCAGTCCATAGAGACAAAATGTTATGGGCACAGGGAGGAGTAAAGCCAAAAAAAAAAAAAGTGTTTTTTTAAAAAAATATTTTATGGAGGAGACATTAATGGTCCTCCAAATGATATTAGGCAAAGTGAGATGGCCCTCACAATCAGTGAGTATGGGAGTGGTGATAGTTGTTACAGGATCTGTTTATTTCTGAGTTCCCAAGTCATTTCCCCTCACCTGGGAGAGTGCCTGCTGTCCTTTTGATAGTCTGCTTGTGGGTTTCTCATATGTATCAGATTTGTTGGCAAAATATGTTGGCCTGATTTAGCATGTATTTTCTTGTGTTCTTTCTGCTGGTCCTGATTGGCTTTTCACCTAATTGCCTTCTCCTAATGTGTCACAGGTCATTTCCGCACTATACTCTTATAGCGCGATTATTCCACTTTCAACATCCTATGGAATCCTGGGGTTTGCAGTATAAGAGTGCAGTATAAGTGTAGTGCGGAAATGGCCACAAATAGTGCTAGTAGGAGAAGTATTTGACCAAGAGCACGGTGAAGAGGAAGCTAGTCAGGCAGCATATTCTAGCAAACTTGGCATATATCGGTGCATAGCTCCAGGCCAGGGTGTGAGCTGCTGCTGCTTCACTGGCATATGGGCGGAGGGAGTGATGAGGGAGGTGCGCCCCAGGCATCAATTTTTTGGGGGTGCCCCACACGATGTGGCCGCACCCCTGCATGACGTGACCATGCCCCTGCCCTTCGTACCCACAGTCCAAGCTAGACAGCTGTGTTGCTTCACTGCAGCATTTATTGTTCAGGCAGCAAGAAGGTGTCAGCAGGGATACTGGTGATCAAATGGGAGTGTGGTGCTGGAGGACGTTGCTCTGTGTGCCATACAATCTGTCCTGCAAGGCTGCACAACCTGCCCACTACTTTCTGGTGCCATGGAGGAGAATATCATATTGCCAGTGCTGCAGATTCAACTGAAAGTTTGGTGGGCTTCTGTGAGGACAGCTCTGAAATGAGTGTAACCTTGTTCTTTGCTATAGGCAACAAAAATCATAATGGTCCACAGGGCTGGGGAGATCATGCAAGATAACATTTTCCCACTTTCATACTGTTTATTTGACTTATTTGCTTCTCCAAGCTGTTACTGGGAATAAAAAAGGCAGAACATTGTTGTTGTTTTTGTTACAGTTGTTGTTGTTGTTGTTGTGTGCCTTCGAGTTGTTCTGACTTATGGCAACCCTAAGGCAAACTGATCACAGGGTTTTCTTGGCAAGATTTTTCAGTGTGGGGGTTTCCATTGCCTTTTTCTCAAGCTAAGAGAATGTGATTTGCCCTAGGTCACCAAATGGGTTTCCATGGCTGAATGTGGTGGGGGATTCAAATCCTGGTCAAACTACTACATCACACTTGTTCCCAGGCAAAACATAAGAATCCACAATAACTCCCCTGCAACTTTGTGGCTATTAGCATCTCAGCTTATTATCAGTAAGAGAACTGGTGAATTCTCCCTCCCTTGTTCAAATCACCACCATAATTTATTTTAATAAAGGAAAGGGTCTCAATGTAGGAAAAAGGAGTCTCTACTCAGGGTCTCATTCCCATCCCTGTGAGGAAGAAAAGCTGAGGTTGAACTGAAGTCCATGTCAGAAGATATTTGTAGAAACTTATTTTTTGTGTGCTTATGTATCTTTTGTCCATATCTTGGGAGATTTGCTGGAGCAGATCCAAAACAGTACAATATTTTGAACTCCTGGGCTCTCTGGCCTGGCCTCAGCTGAAAGCTCTTCTTTAGAACAGAGCAGGGGTGGCGATGTGAGATAGAGGTGATGGTTTGAGGAGGAGGATCATGTTGCAAGTTTGTATTAGGCCTGAAAAAAAAATGATGCTTGGGCCCTGATCACAAATCTTCCATGTCCTGTTTGGTTGATTCCCTTTTGCACATTTACAACTGGTTGAAGGTCACAATCTAGGTGTCTGTTGGCTTAAGCAAGCAAGCACATGGCCCAAAAAATGAGAAGTGCAAAAGAGGAGGGCAGCCATAGGAAACTTGTTCCCATCCCATACAGAAACAATGATTCATTAGAATCACGTATTCTGTGTGGTTCATCCTCTTAAGTGCTTTCCTGAATCTGGGCCATAGATAATGAAGTCAGCCTTTGGAAGGGGAAGTTGGGCGGAGATGATGATGAGGTGCAGGTGAATAATCAGTTGGTGCCTGAGCTGGAGACAAGTAATGAGGCTGCTTATATACTGATCTTTAAAGAAGAAGATGAACAAAAAAATGTTGTTAATAGTTCTCAGGAAAGTAAAAAAGAGAGAGGCACATGCTGAGAGAGTTCAGAGTGAGGTCAATAAAACAAGAATATGCACCATGAGTCATCATTTCACTCTAGCAGAGTTGTAAAATCTTCATCCAGCTATACGAATAAGCTCAACGGTGCCCAGACGAGTCCTGAGATACTCATAAAACATGTAATATCCCAAGTGAAATCAATATTTAAATGTCACTACATGTAGCCACTGACTTTTGTTGTTCCATTTTTCCAACCATCAGTTGCTGCCAGGAGCACCAGTATTTAAAAATAAGCAAATATCAGTCACTTTAGGATGAATCCATATGGATTTAAACCCTGATCTTAAGTACATTTTGCTTGGAAACAAGTTCCATTGTAAGCCTCTGTCTGCAAATCACTGGATAGCTGTTCTTGTCACCTGAGTAAGTCCAGGGTAACTCACAAAAAGTACAGTTAATGATAGAATAATATATTAACTCAAAAGTACTATAGTTCTTTTTCTGGAACAATTATGTTTTACAGTCTTACCTCACCCATTAGAGACCATTATGGACCTCTGCTCAAAATCAAATTACAAAACTACTACTACTGGTTGTAACTGAAATCTTAATTTACTTAAATTTGAAGTTCTACCAGTAGTAGCAAGATATTGTTCTTTCATTTCAGTCTGTGTAGATTTCAGACCCATATACTCCTCATGGTACAATCCACAGAGCATAGCTTCTTAAGGCCTGCATGGGAAGAAGCACAGCTTGGCAATATATTGTAAAACTGGATGTAGGAAGTTTTTAAAGGCATCTCTGTCTTATGAAGTGCTTGCATAAACACACTGAATCTTGCTCATTTCCATTACTGTGGCCCTTTTCGCATGCCAGTCCTGTTGTGAAACGACCTCGGGAGCATCGCGTGATTGCAAAGACCGTTCGACATGACATCCTCACAATCGTGCGATGTTCCTGAGGCCAATAGGTGGCAATTGTGCATTATATCAATTTCAGCTCATTGCTGAAAATGATGCACTATCATGCGTTCCTCCCGTGCCCCACATGCACTTACCTTGTGTGTGGAGGCTCTGGACGCGTGGCCATCGGGCTTCCTTTCCCAGCGCAGCCTGGGAAAGTACCTGGCTAAGCAAGCCACAAGGTTGTAAGTTCGACCCTGCCAGGCTCCAAGGTTGACTCAGCCTTCCATCCTTCCTCAGGTCGGTAAAATGAGTACCCAGCTTGTTGGGGGCATGTATAGAAAATGTATCGAAATACATGCTATTTGTAAGTTGTTCGCCACCTCGATCCATATGGAGAGGTGGGATACAAATAAATAATAAATAAAAATAAAAAAAATACCTGGCTGCACTGCAGAAGGAAGGGGCGGAGCACTCACACTAATGTCACTATTTTGGGACACAGTATTTTGTCAGATGCTCACTTCTGGTCAGTCCTGGTTTTGTCATAAGGGGAGGACAAAGTCCACGGAGGTCCAGAGGTGTTGGAAAAGGCCACCTAGACTCTCTGCAATTGCCCATCCCTGCTCTGAATTGATATTCACAAATTCCAGTTCATTAGCAAAGGTATGGACAAAGGCAATGACGTCATGTTACACTACATGTATTAATATGAGTCCTCACTACTGAATATATAACAAAAAGAATCTTCTCAGAGAGAGTTTTCAACCCAGGCAAATTGATATTTCGGTAAGATTTATTGCTTTCACCCATCAATACTAACTGACCACTGAAAAAGATCTGGAAGACCTGTATCACCTTATAGGAGTCTTTCAAAAATTTAGGGCAAGGTCATGATTTGTGTCTTTCTGGATTCTATTATATTCCACCCCTCTCATTCCTGTATGAATATGCTTTATATCCTAAGGCCTGGACATCACTCAGTACAGCATCTGAAGAAGTGAGTTCATATCCATGAAAGCTCATGCTAAAAGAAATAACAGCTAGAGGTGCTGTTACATTCCTTCTTTCTCTCTCCTTCTCCCCATTGCTTCCTTCCTCCCTCCTCCCTATGCTGCAAGAGACTAGCATGGCTACTTCTTTGAAAACTTGTCTAAGATAGTGGCTCATTACAGGTAAGGTAATTGTTTCTCAATATGTACAATATGTGGGTCAGAATCCAGTATGGGATTTATGTATACACAAGCACTGTAGTTATAGCACTATGTTATACATATTGCATATTTTAAGAAACATTAAAAACCTGAGGTCCAAGTGCCAGATTGAGGAAGGGATCTTGAAGGTAAAAGGGCAAGGTGAGTGTCAGGAATCCTAGGGATGAAACTGAAGAATCAACCTGGATAGGAGATCCATCAATCACCCTGTGGCCATTCAGGGCTTGGTAGTATGTAAGGGGATTGGAGAAGCATCTGTTAGCTTCTCCAACAAGATGTAGACTAATGACATCTGCTGAGATCCACTGAGGTCCTCCAAAAGTCTTGGTGGATGATGCAATAATTCTGCACCTGGCAACAGGGACAGGGGAACAGAGACAGGTGCTTCTCCAATTGCTGCCACCCTCCACTCTCTGCCACTTCTTGGCCGTGAAGAGGGGGCTATCTCGACAAAGTCCTGGGAGGGCTTTGGTCATTGTGGAGGGAGAAAGAAAAAGAGTATTGCAGCAAAGGTATAAGTTGGACTTAAACTTGAATATGCCAATAACAAGATGCTGTTAAATTGTAATAAATTATAAGTCTGTTGGCACAGATTGTATCATTGTTTAACGGGCTTCCCAAAATTATTCTGTGCGCAGAATACCAACAACAACAAACTTCTTGTAACTCTATGTACAAAACATTTTTGTTTATAGTGTATTCCTCCATGGAGCTCAGATTCAGACAGAGTACCTGATTCTCAGCCCCCATATTATCTTCCCAAACAATCTACGACAAACCTATGTAGTATGTTAGGCAATGAGGAGAGTGAGCCCCAAATCTATCAGCAGCCCAATTCTTAATGCATTAGGACTAGCTCACCATCACATCATACTGGCTCTCACTAATGTTCTGCACATGCTATTAACTCCCTATAGCATTTCTGAACATATGGGCTGTAATCCTATATGAGGTTATTCCTGCATATGTACTTTTTTGGTCCTTGTTGAAGGAAGTATCTTTTGCAAGGCCATCACCTTGGCATGTTACAGTAACTAGAGGGCTCTCCAGACATTGATTGGATGTGAGGGTGCATCCATGCTTGTTGCAGCTACTCTTCAGCACTGAAGAGGAAGGATAAAATGCTGGGAGCAGAGGTAGTTCTTCCCTCCTATGCTCAAGAGCCAGGATATACCCCTGCAGCTGTTCAGACATAACTGCACCCAGTGATCTCCCAGCTGTTTGCATACCGAGGGAACAGGACCAAGAGGGGGAACAGTCTCTGCTGCCTCCGCTACATTCCAGAAGTATGCCAGTAGAGACTTAATGCACTACCAGCATGATGTAGGAACTTGACTATGGGGTTGAAAAGACCAGCTCATGAGGGAACATTTTTACTTTTACAAGGTGGTTTCACTAGGCAAAAATAAAGGGATAAATTCCATTTGTCCTATCCTATCCTATCTAGGAAAACTGAGACTCAAGGCAGATTACAAAATTGAAAAAGCCACATTCTGCTTCAAAACATGGTTATGTGAATGAACCTAAAGTCACCACAACGACAGGCAAAAGGTCAGCCCAAGTTGGGTTAACCCCAAATGTGTCCATGTTTGTAATGTTTCTTCAGATATGTCAATAGGTATAACATGTGGACCAGAATCCCGTAGAAGATTTATGTATACATAAGCACTGTAGTTACAGTGCTACTCAGTGAAGTCTAGCCCAACCTCCCTCATCACCATGTACTGAGAATCAGCTTTTGTGATTGCTGAGGGGCTTGTTCCACTGTCACTTGGGAAACACCTGTCTGCCTCCCCATCCCTGCTGCTGAGTTATCTCCAGTGCGACAGGCAGAAGTAGGACCTCTGTCACAATTCTCCTTTGCACTGGAGATCACTTACATGAGTGGGTGGCTGAAACTGTCAGCCAGCTGGTTGCCAATCAACAGGGGAACACACCCTCATCGGTCACAGTGGCTGCTTCCAGTGGCTGCTTCCAGTGGCTGCTTCCAAGTATGTGGAGATGGGTAGAGTTTCACAATCGCTACATAGCCCTCAAACTTGGAGCTATGTAGGGAATCATAAACATGTAACATTCATGAGTGTGTAACTCTAGGTTACACATTTGTAACTGCTATAGAGAATTCTGGCTGTAGAGATTATATAAAACATATTAAAGTCAAGTCATCAAGCAGCCCATAAGCAAGTAACGTCTTAGCAATCCTTCGATGTAGCTGAGCAGTAACTGGAGAGAAATGTGTGACAGGTGGTGCAACTAATCTAGTGTGTGTGGTCCTTCATAAATCCTTTCTAAAAGCCTTCAGAGTCATAGATCTTTGTGGCTGGCCAATTCCACACACTGCTGGGAGAAACTGATTTCTACAATCTATAGCAGTCAGTTTTCAGCTCTGGTTTTGGTACAGTAAAAATTCTTGTCACTGTCTCCCTTGCAAGGGCAACACACAAGAGCAGTGCAACCCTTCTTATTCTCTTGGACCTCAGATTGATTTTTGATAGCATGGACATGATATCTTTCTGGAGAGAGAGCATAGATGGCTTCTATACTCTTTCTTCTTAAAAGTAATTTTCCAAGCTCTGATAGTGATTTTACTCTAAGTTAGCCACCAGATTCAACAGCTTACTATGACTATATTTGTTGACTATTGGAGTTACTGCATGTATTGCTGACAGAATCAAAATTCTTTTTTCCCAGTTAGAATAGCTTTTTTTTATAAATAGCATCCACAGAAATTCATCTTGGTGTAAAGGTGAAGAAACCCTATGAAGCATTGGAATTCTGAAATGCCCCTTCTTTCTCTTACCTTCAAAATCTGAACCTGAGAACTATTAATTGTGGTAGTAATTGGAAATGGATGTAAAGCTAATGGATGTACAGGCCATAATCCAGAGAGCTGCCTTAGGTGTGTCCAAGAACACATTTTAGTCCAATGGGTGTTTCCCTCACTTGGCGCAGCAAACCATTATGGAATCTCCCTGTTTGTGAATTTATCCTGAGTTTCAAAAGCTGTTTGTGATGTGGTCTTGGGAACTGATATTAGAAAACACATGTGTTAAAAGATTAGCTACACCATTCTCTGGATCACAACCACATCTTATCTTTGAATAAAGCAATTTATTTAGGACACACTCCAGGCCATCTCAAGCATATTTAAACCTCATTGGTTTCAATATATATTCGGCACAATACCTACAAGTTCCTTGTTATGTGTATTCAAACTGACATTGACTTATGATGATCATAACCTTGGATTTTATTGGCAGGTTTTATTCAGAGGAGGTTTGACATTGCCTTCCTCTTAATCTGAATGAGCATGGCCTGGCCAAAGTTACCCAGTGGGTTTCTGGGACTGATTAGGGATTTGAAAGTTGGTCTCCTGGATCCCTAGTTTGACAACACAAAAAAAACCAACAAAACACTGGTTCTCTGATATAAATGAACAAGCAAAACCTCATGGTAGATTACATACTTCCATAGATTATCAGGTATTTCAGGCATTGGAATCTCCAGTTTAAAGATTAAAAGATTATCACGTTGCAGACAGGAGAAGCTGTTACCATATGCAGACAGCTATATGCTGGGTGAACTAATGGTCTGAATCACTGTAAAGCAGCAACAGAACTTTGATTTTAATTTTGTTTGAATTGACTCTGAGAAACCGCAGGTATAGCTGGAACATTCAGGGGGTTCTAGCTCCAAAATAAACAAACAAACAAATAAATAAATATAGCCTGTAATATTGCCAGTCTTTATGATCAACACAGAATATTATTTTGCTTAACTAGCATAGGGAAAACAGTAGAGCTTTGCTCGTGTTAGAGACTTGGAGAGACCTCCAGGCCACCCTATCATCCACAGCCTGATTCAGATCTTGCAGCCTCAGACTATTTCAATGTATTCATCATCTACTTTAAAATATGTAAATAATCTGTGTTCAATATTTTTGTTTTCTTAATGCAAACCTGCTTTTGCACTTTCTTCATTGACTTTCTTCAATAATTGTTCCAAGTCTTTGCTATTATCTGTTAGTAGTATTCTGCTGCACATCTTAGATTGTTGATGTTCCTTCCAGCAACTTTCACACCTCCTTCCTCCCAGTCTAATCCTGCTTCATGTATTATGTGTTCAGCGTACAAGTTAAACAGATAGGGGGATAAAATGTAGCCTTGTCTGGAGCTTACCTACCGGCAAATGTCAGTTTGACACATGTGAGAAATTTCTGGCAGAATACACTTTTGGATTTGTTAACATTTTGGTTTTTTTTAACTTGGTGCTTTGAAAATAAACTAACAGAAAGGCAAGTTTTACTCCCTTTGCTACTCTTTCTTTACTTGTGTGTTACGAAACTGATGCCCAAATGATTTCTTGCTAAGTACTTAATGTAATGCTGGGCATTACTTTCCTCTTTATTTCCAAAGAAGGAAGCCAATCTGTAGCTTCCAGGCTCTCACTTTTAATCTGTGCCATGCAGTCCAGACTTAAATATTAGCCTTAAGTGTAAGGAAATACATCATTATCTGTGAATCCTTCATTAGTGCCTCCATGATCTCTCTCCCTTCCTTTCATCTGCTCTTCCATTCCTTTTGCATCTTCCATCAGAAGCACTCTCTCAGCTCTGAGTGATGCTTGTTAGCAGCTGCAAGTCTGCCAGCAACATTTACAATATCAGACATATTTCATGGGCGCTAGACTGCTTTGTCCCATTTTTTCACCCCTTCCTCCTCCTCCAGCTCTACTCTCACATAGAGGAGGCAGGGAGCCTGAGCTATGCATGACATCCTCCCTCTACCTTTATGTCTTCCTCAGACATATCTATTAAAAGGCTTGTATAAATCATTGTTATTAGCCTACTGACTCATCTTGGAGGGCTGAAGAAGACTCTGATCTGCAGTGTTTTCTGGTTCTAGACAGCATCAGAGTATTGATGAATCTTTATGGAAGCCTTATCTTGTAGTTTCAAGAACAAAACTCAAGCTATGTTTTAACAAGGCTGTTATGTATCTAATCAAAGTAGGGGCAGGAAATGGGGAAGACAGCGCAAGGCTGCTCAAGAAACATAATATTTGTCTGAGAGCATTAGACTCAGCCTCTTTTACATTCAGGGGGTGATAGATGAACTGTGGCCTGAAACTCTGTTTAAATTATGTGAAATAATGCACTGGTGGTTACATTCATCCTAAGCAAATCATTTTCACTCACTTGACCTTTTCTACAACATTTCCCTGTACTGCTTTAGGATGCATATAACGAAACAAAGGAAAACAAGCACGTCTTCAACACAACTCCCATATGGATGTTCTTGTCTAAAAAAGTTTGTAGAAAGACATGTCTACATGAATGCAAGCCAGAAAGACAAGTTCCTGCCTAGTATAACAGAGCTTATGTACATTTCCCATGGCATCTATCAGTCGACTGCCATGTTTATTCTGGAAATCCTTGGGGTTCCTTGGATGAGAAAGTCTGCAATGGAGGACAAAGTTCCTTGAAATACACTATGCCCATCTCAACTTGTCTTCCTTGGTGAAATTACAGGAGAGTAGTGGCTTGAATGTTTTGCAGGCCACAGTCTCTGTTCAAGTACTGTTCAAATACTAACCAGTGGGCAAGTACATCATCCGAATTAGCTGTGTATTCACTGTACTCATAGGGTTGTTCTCTAAGTTTTCAGCTTTACTTGTGAATAGGAGTGACTGAAGATCTTCCTGGTGCATAGTGCGATCTCTGGTGTCCCACACAGTTGTTCATTAAAAGACTGTCAACCGGGTTCCAAAATGAGCACTGATTATTGAAGTTTTTTCAAGTGCTTTCTCTGGTTATGCACCATCTATTTTCCCAGTTTTGCTTAAAACAAAACAACAACAACAACCAGAACACACACACAGACATTCTCTCTTACACACAAATGTATATGTGTGTGGGGGTGGGGGAAAGATGAGGGAAAATGTGTTGGGAGGTTGTGGTATTTGTCCCTATAGTTCTTGCTTTAAAAAAAAAAAGTATCCAAATGACATTTTTGGTGTCCCAGACTATTTTCTGGCAATTCCCAGCACCAGATGCAGCATTTTATTCCCACTAGCTTCCTTTTAAACTCAGAAACATATAGGAACAAAAAAGCTTTATTCTCTTCTCCCTCTTTTTATTTATTTTTTCTTACAGTTCTAGTGCTATAGTGCATCAGTGTAGTGGCAATTTTGCACTAGAAGTTTAAGAAAAAAAATAAAAGGAAGGAGAAAATTTGCCCTGCATATTACAGGATTGTATCAGCAAACGATTCCCCACTTTTAAAAAATCTTTGGAAGTGCTGTAGTGCAGATTCAAAAAAATTGCTGCACATCCCCCAAAAGAACAGAATGAATGGATAAGGAGGAACCACCAATTGGTACAAACCTGATAAAATCCAGGGAACTATATCATAAACATTCATGCTTCTTTAGACCAGTCTCGAAGAATCCAGTTTATATGGTCAGTGAAAGGAGAGGTACTTGATGATTGACAGAAAGGCCAGCTAATATGTACTGTGCATATTTCCTGTTCAGAGAAGGATGAGGCAGCTTTGGAATTGACACAAGGGCTGACATAGTTTATTTTCTGTTGCATACTTCAGGAACAAGTTTCTCCTGAGCTCAGCTGAGGAGAGATGATAACCCATGCTTAAATTACAATATCTATAGTAGACTTAATATTAAAATAAGGTATAGGCACACACTTATTGGGAAAAAGATTTCATTTTAGTTAATCCATTATTTCTGAATAAATGTCTGTAAGATATGGGTATATATCTGCTGGAATCACTGTGGTTATTTGAGGATGGTACTTCTGTTGATCACATTCTCATAAGCTTTCTTAGATGTAATGTGGTAACAGGAGTTATAAATTATGTGAATGAAGAAAAAAATATTTTATTAGTAACATTTTTGAGATACTTTGACTAATAAATAGGAGCATTTGACATGAATTATTTTTCTGTTGTATGAAATAATGCCTTCAAAGAAATCTCATTATTTCCTTTTTACAGTTCTGTTGTAAGTTTGGGAGTACATGCAACATTGGAATGCTACCTTTTGCAAGATTTATTTAGAGTGTTGACAGACTCAGAAGGTAGGAAGGTAACTTTTAATGTTACCTTATTCAAAACTTACTTAATTCATGTTAGTTCTGCAACTGAAGCCACAGTATTAGCTGTAAGTGTATAAATTGGTCCTTGGTGTATCTGACCTTGGTGTGTGGGGCAGACAGGAAGTGGAAGATTGAAAAATAAATATTGTCTCATTATTAGTCAGCATTTTTTTTTTTGAATCACAGGATTTCTGATTTTACCCTTATGTTAGCAGAAAACATCTCTCTTTTTACCTGAAATATGTTAGTAGCACTACTTTCAAGTCTGGCAGACTAAATTGGGAAAATTTCCCATCAAGGCTAGATAAACATTGTATTTTTTGGCATAACATAACTGTAACCAAAGATGGGTTGTGTTCTCCATCTCCTTTCCTCTTTCCTCCCTAGATTAAAGGATTGAGGGCAAGGACTATTTTGTGTTTCAGCAATCTACAAGCTGCTCTGGGAACCATTTTGAATTTGGAGTGGGGAAAACGTTTTAATTCTCATGTACTAGAATCTTTTTAAAAACCCTGTACTGTGTGGGTTGTTGTCTATTTTTTGGAGATAATTCAAAATATTTTGGGTTAGTGTTAAGGTCAGGGTTAGAGAAGGGTTATGTACATCTCTGCCAAGATCCTGCACCAAAAGCTATCATTCATATAATTTTACAGCCTTGTAGCTACATCCCTGACAGACATCCAACCCTTGCAGTGAATTGTGATGATGTGTATTTGGGCATCCTACATGATGTCCTGCTGGTCAATGGGAATTCTAATTACAGAATGAGCCCCAAAATATTCTGGTGCCCATTGCACCATAGTTCCCATAGCATTTAGACTGCTATCTTGCAATGGGTCTGTAGCACTCAGATTCCCATTGTGAAATGGCCATGCTGTTGTCTCCATTTTTGTGCAATGGTTTTTATATATAGGTAGCTACATCTCTACTCATCTCCTGAAAACAGAAGTGTTACACAATTCACTTTTATGGGGCTGTAAGTCACTTTACAATGATGTAAATGCCTAAACAGATGCCAGTCCTCTTTTATTGTGCTGCTTTGCCACATCCTGATTCATCAAAAATTACATGTTGGGATTTTTTTTTTAAAAAAACTTCTATTGCTAAGACAAGTGACAAAACTGAGATTTGTTGGAATTTTTTTTTTTTTTTTAAAAAATCCCACCCATTTTATTCTTCCCTCCTTTACATGGCAAGTGGCTGAAATTTGGGGAAATTGTTTACAACTGCTCAAGTGACCATGCTTTAGAATGCCTACATTGCAGATCAAATTTATGTGGAGTCTGAAACAAAATGTGTCTCTGTGGGACTAAAATGTCCCTAACCAATGCCTAAAGATTAAAGGAATAAAGTGCTTCCTCAGTTTCTCAGTTCTCATAGTATAACGCAAAGAATCTTTATTCCCCAGGGAATCTCATGGCTTTAATGTCAGTGAAGCAGTGAAAATTTTTACAGAAGGTGTCAAAGTTGCTAAACCTATTTTGGAACTAGAGTTCAGTCCTTTGGATATGTTCAATAAGTTTCAAGCTAAAATCTGGAGTGGATTTACTGTCCCACTGACTTTGGAGTCATCAGTCTCCAGTGAAAGGCACTGATAATTTTCTTGGCTAGGGCAGAAAGCAGGCAGGGACAATAGCTCGCCTGCAAACCACCAGTATGAAATTGGCTAGTCATTCCCCTGCTGTACATGATTATTTTAATATAGCATTTTAGTTATCCTTGCTCATGCCCCATGAGATGTATATTAATAATATAACCCATTTTCACCACAATTTAAAACTATAAGGAATTATTTTCAGAAAGTGCCAAATGCCTGCTTATCTGTAATATGAAATTTCTAATTGGGTAACAGTGAAGAGGCAAAGAATACTCACAGTTTTCTTGTCTCTGATGAAAATGTGTGAACACATTGAGGCACTTGTATGAAAAATATTATCAACTGCCATGAGATTTTTTTTTGTGCCTGAAAAGACCAGCACTATCTTCGTTTTCTTAGGGCTTTCTGGAAAAATCTTACTCACAGCATAACATTTTTGTGAAAAGCAAAAATCTTTATTAAACATTGCAGAAAAAGACCCTATATATTTTGAAGTTACTTAACTAATTCTGGTCACCTATCAGCTTTTCAAAAACCATATTTACCTCTTTTGTGATTGTTAATTCAAGATTTTTAACTTTCAACAAGTATCATGAATAAAGCTCAGAGAGAATTGGGTAATGACCTCACATATTGATTTCCCTGCTTTTGTTAGACATTTTGCCATTATTTCTTATGTCAGCTGGATTTTCAAGTGTTCTTTGTTATGAAAATGTCTAAGGAAAGTAACAATACAATAGGTTCCCTTCCTTTTCTTTCAGATTTATTACCCTCTGTATGTATTTGATATTTTTTTTTATTGTCTGTTCTTGATATGGTCTGCTGACTTATCTAGTAAACTTTTTTACTTACTTGCTTGTCATACAGTTCAGCTAAACTTGGTAGTGGCAAAATAATTCCAGCTGAAGTAGCCTTGCTTTTATCATTTTGGTTTCTACAGCAATGTTATTAGACTGCAATGCTATGAGCATCTCTGAATATACTGTTTTCTTTTAGAACAAATACTGGTTTATATTACCACTTGGATTATGTTGATAAGCTTTAAAGGACTTTCCCAAATCCTTAATATAAGCATAAGCATATATTTTCTATGAGTAATAGAAATTAGTTTAGTTGTGCTTACTGTTTGCTTTCCTGCAATTCAGTCCACAAATAATTTGCCTGAGAGTAAATATGATATTCACTTGTCATCCTTGATGGGTTTTGACTTCATTACAGACATTGCTTTTTTCACATTCAAGAATCACTAAGTACTCATGAATCATCCAAATGTGGTGCACATGTTTGTTTACAGCAAGAACATTCCAGTGAGTGTTAGGGGCCCATAATGATTCTGTATAATCAGCTTTCAGGCAGCTCTTTCATCACTTGGAAGTATATCTCAGTCACTAAAGAATTAATTAAAAACAGGTGTCTGAAACACCTTTCACAAGCCTTTGAGACACACATTTCTCAGAACAGATTGTTGTCACTCTGTATAAGCTGCTGTTAAATAATTACACAATAGAACAATACACAGAATCATAGATATTTAAAATATTGTGATATACATAAGATTGATTGTGTTATATAAAAAATAGAGTGTGGGGTATATAAAATAGATTGTTATATATATAAGGTATTTCTCTATATAAGATCACAATATACATATTTAAGCTGATGGATAAAATCAGACAGTATTAGATAAAGAATAATACTTGGAAATATATACTGTATGAATTGAACAAATTTGATAGAGATATAGTTATAAAGATATTAATACAGAAAAAGTTTAGAAGATAAGATGGCAACAAGGAAGAAAACTATAAAATATATCGAGTCACAAATTGCCCTGGAGAGAAGACCCTCATTGGAACAACCTCTACAGACTCCGGAGATTGGAGTACAGATGTTAGAAGAAGTAAGGAACTTCAAACAAGAGATTAGAAAGGAGTTAAACAAGAGCTGAGATCAAAACAGACATAAAAAAGGAAATGGAAACATTCAATAAGAAAATCGAGAGGATAAACAAAGTGAAGACAATATAATAAGAAGTGAAAGACATTGAGGAAAGAATGAAGCAAGCTGAAAGAGAGAGGAAGAACATGGATGAAAGCTTAAAAAGATATGAGATGGACATGGAGGCACAGGAAATGAGATATTGGGACAGGTGCCTCAGACTTAGAGGGATAGAAGAGAAGACTGGGGAAAACATTTATGAATGATTAATCCTCAAATTAGCAGCATATATGGATGTTTCTGAGGAAATAATGGAATTGGAAACTGATAGAATTTTTCGTATAAACTCAAAAATGGCAAGAGGAAAGAACTGGCCAAGGGACACTATTATTTGCTTCACAAGGACAAGAGTGAAAGAAAAATTACTGCAGAAAAATTATGAAGAAAAACTTATAGTGAAAGGAAATGAAGTAAAAATCTTTAAAGACGTCCCATACCAAATACTAAAAAGAAGACAGGATTATAGAAACCTTTTTAAAAGCTCAAATCCTGACAAAATAAAACCATTTTTACTGAATTAGTATCAGTCATTTAGAACCCAACAGAGAAAATAGTTTTAGAATCAGCTCTATTATCACAATGAACAGATTACTAGATTCTCCGTGGCACATTGTAGAACTGTATAACCTTTTTTTTAAAAAGCACATTTCTGTTGGAAGCTTGACATAGATATTAAACAGGCAACACCTTCCTCATTATTTTATTTTATTTTGCATCTCATGCTAAATCCTGTCACTGCACCTATGGAAGCAATGCCTATAGCTGGTGGCTTCCATGTTAGTGGGGTTTTAGCCCAGACTTTGAAGGAGCTATCCAACGTCCTGAATTCTACTCCCCTCCAAAAAGAAAAGAAAAAAAAAGGAAATTCAGTGCTTTCCATAACTCCTTTAAAGTAGAGAATGGAATTGATTCATGGACATGAAAGCCACCCTCCATTGCTGGAAAGCAGACATTTGCTTAGCCAATGCAGGTAGAAATGCTCATCTAGATGTTTGTCTTAAATTACAGTGCTCATCACGTCAGCTGTGTAAGTCTTTGGATATTTGTACTGGTAATGGGAATAAATTATTATTTTGAGGTTTGTAATGAGTTGTGCAATGAGATACTTTTTAAAGGTAACTTTCTGAACTGAGGATTAGAGTGTGTGTGCTATAATGGGACGTGCATATTATGCTTTTACTCTGTTATGTTTTTAGATATTTTTACACTTTTTAAGATTTATGTTGTTTTAATATAATGGTTTGTTTATTTTTTAAAAGAAAACTTTTTATCCTAGCCATTATTTGTTTCATTGCAGTTTGTTTTTATCTATGCTATAAGAGCCAGAATTTCAGTGACTCAGTTATTCAGCCTGAATCCTGCAACAAAAGCCTCAGAGAACTGTGCACATTTGGAATTCTACAGTGAGATGTGTCATGATAAAAGAAAAAAAATGCAAGGCAGACATCCTTGTATTTGGAAAGGGAAAGAGACTTCTAGTTATCTACAGAAAGTTCAAAATGTTTTTGTCTACTTATGCAAGACTTACATAACCTGATTGTTTCATTTCATGTTGTTAGATTTGAATAAAAAGTTTCTTGAAACATATTGAATTCTTGTTCTTGTTTTGTGTGTGGTGTAGGAACATATCTCTAGTCTTTCCATGCCTTTCTTTTTTTAATCTCTGGTACAAAACTTTCTATCAAAGATGTAATGTCCAGGAACACATCTGCTAAGGTAGCAGTGTACATGTGTGTTTTGTGTACATATATAATTGACTTTGGGGGAAACAGAGAAAGTGCTTTTGTTGTTGCAGTGGAAGGAGAGATTCACTACCTCCTCTGTACCCCATCCACCTGCACAGGGAACCCACCTGTGTGAATGGGAGTGACATGGCCATTTAGTGACCCAAAGGGGGGCAGTCACGGAGTGTCTGGCTGTTTCCACAGCAGAACACACAACAAAAGCATCACCTTCCAGGTTCTCTAGAGAATCCTAAGGAAAATGTCCCTGTCGTGTGCCTCTGGTTGCAGGGACATAGTCACTTTTTTTACTGCCCCTCATCCTCCCAAGGCCACTAAATGACCATGTTGAGTAAGGCCTAAAAGAGGAAGGTGAGTCCTACATGAGGGGAGGGGAGGGCAGAATTCCATCTGGTAGAACTTTATTTTCCACCAGATGCAGCAGGATCTTGGCCACTACTGGGTTTCATCAGCTTCCAAGACCTAGACTCAGACTCAGAGTCTGAGGCAGCAGAACCTGCTCTGAGCCCTGACACAGAGACTGCTGCAGCAGAACCTGCAGAGCACACAGTACCACCCCCCTCCGGACAGAAGTGTCAGCCCCAACAGGGAGCCCTGCTCACTCTGACACAGAAAATGATCTAGCTGTACCTACCTTTGCCCAGTGTAGACACCAAAAGGGTCTTCTGTATTGCTCCCAGCAAATTTATGCCAAGCACCAATTAGTCAGACACCAGCTCTGCTGACCCTGGAGCCTGTAAGAACTAAGCCTTTCTCCTCTAGTCTTTGTCAGCAATCACTGACCATTTCTCCTGTGTATGCTTCTGTTTGCTTCCCTTGCCTGTGTTGCTGCCTGTGATTGGTGTTTGTTTTTGCCTGCCTCTGATTTATGGACATTGTTGGGACCTTTATTCCTTTGCATTTACAAAGCTGTTTCCTTTCTTCAATAAACTGACCACTTAAGTTACTACTGAGTTTCTGACCTGTGTGTGTTATCAGCTTCTCCTGGTTGCCAGCCCAGACCAAGCTCAGACACTTGATAAGCCTGAAGGTACACAAAACTACTGTATCTGACACAAAAAGACTATAAAGATGGCATGGGGACAGTTTTCTTAAAAGGATCATCATAACCAGGGTGTCACAACTGAAATAGTCTTCTCTCCAGCCAGAGGCAGCCTGGGCTCTCCTACTAACTGAGGCAGGAACCAAAATGTCACTCTCATTTCCATATCACACTTGGCTAGCATCCATGTCCATCACAGCTGGACAGGCTGGAGCAGCTTATTCTCCCAAAGGAGGCAAAGACAAGGCAGCAGTGGCATTGCCCATGTTTTTTGTGTATCGATGACCTGAGAAGGATGCTGAAGTGGTGGTGCCCACCTGTCCCCTGACTAGGAGGATAATATGGCCCCACCAGCCATGCATCTACCTGCCCACTTGCCTGAAAGGGAAAAGGATAGAGCAGCCACCCATGCATGAAGAAGACATGCCTACCAAAAGGAGGAAACCGTGGCAGCAGCAGCAGCAGCACACACACAGGCCCCAGGAAAAAGGAAGCAAAGGTTGAGGCAGGCAGCAGCCCTAGTCCCTGCTGCACTGAAAGGCTAGCTCTGGACAGCTTTGAATTATGTTGGTTACTATTTTCTAAAGTAGAAAGATTTACCTTTCTTAGTACTTCACCACCTGAGGAAACCATTTCATGGTACGGCCATTTACACACTATACTGTTATAGTGCTATTATTCCATTTTCAACATCCTGTGGAATTCTAAACTAACTGTGTTCTTCCGATTCTGCTACAAAAGCTGATGACAACATGTGCTCTTGCTTATGGGAAATTAAGCTGCTAAAAAAAGATCACCATTGCTAGAAAGTCATATTCATTTGTACAGAATATCCATTGGCCATTCTGTGGCTCCTAGACTATGAAACTCCAATCCTAGAGTAATTAAGAGTGGCGCCATCTTTGCTATCCTGATTGTATTAAAGAAGAGGACAGACGAGGAGGACCAGATATATAGGCCATGAGCTTTGTCCCTGTTTATATGGACCTTGAGACCACCTGGAACCTCTCCACTTCTAAAATGCTTTGTTGTTATTGACCAAAAATAATTGCTGTCCTCGTGAAACTAAGATACAGGGCTTTGCTTTAATGTGGGAGTGAGGGCTTTGCAGTCCTTCCTCAAAAAAACTGGAAGTGAACTTGCAGCCAGTTGATTTTGAAAAAACAAAACAAAACCCTCCTGCACTGGATGGGGTTCAGCATGTGACATCTCCAAGGACTCCCTCCCCAACTGCCCATACCTTTTCTGAAATAATATATTCTAAGTCCAGCATTCTCCTGGGATGTTAATGCTGGTATAGCTCCTGGTTACACTGGTAGTGGAACTATTGAGAGCACTTACATAAGGAAGTTTCCCATACCCCCTTATGTAAGCATTTTCTCATTTATTTCAAGTAAAAAGGTGAGTGGGCACGGCAATGTCCCTCAAGACTGAACTGGTCACTAGACATCCCAAGAATGGATTCTGGGATGCATGGGAGGTTATTGATCTCTCTACCCATCCTTCCCATCAGTACTCTTGCTGGCATCACTCTGTCTATGCCAACATGCCATTGGAACTTTGTATTTTATCATTATCAAACTGGATCTCAGCCTGAGAAAATATCTGAGAAAGCTATTTCAACAGTGAACCTCAAAGTATATGAGGGTAATCATGCAAATGTTATCTCTTCCTTTTTTGAGAACAGCTACTGAAGTAGCAACCTCAAAGAGGATAAAACAAGAGATAAGTCCCAAACCTTGTATTTCTGCTTGTTTGCCACTTCTAATTAACATCTTCCCTAGATGCTTATAGCTGAGGAGAAGAAAGAACTATGATAGCTTTCTGATTTGATTATGTAGGTTAGGACTATGAACAGCCTTGGGCCCACTCCTACTTTGCTAGTAGATGTTAATTGATAGCACCAGAACACAATTTATGTACTTGGTGGACACACTTTTGCTGGCTTTTTCATAGCTTGTCCTCACTTGTGGAGTTTTTCTCCCTCATCTGTACGAAATCGCTCAGAGCTCATCAAGATTCTTGGAATGGATTGCCCTTAATATACTGAGTGATTTCTACCTGAAATGGGTATGGTGAATAGCCTCTACTTGATAAGAGAATAGAGAAACTGGTATGAATTGAACTTTTACCAAGACAAGACAGAGTTTGTGGTTTGGATGGTAGAACTGCAACTCATAAATAGGTCCATTTCCCCTTAAAGTGCAGATTTGAGCTTTGAAATATTCCTTGATTCAGGCATTCCACTAGATTTGCAAATGAAGATGATGGCTGGCCACAAATACATTATTGCAATGGGTTTTGCATAAAGTTAGCCTTAAAAATAACGTAGATACTTGAGTTAGTCCAGAATAGTTTCTGATTTGATTATCTGGGAGTGTATAATTTCAACACTGCAAGTGCTCTATTGGTAGCCAATTCATTTCTAGGCTAAATTCAAAACTTGCCTTAGAGTTCTAAAAAAAGCTGGGCTTGCATCTATTGTCATCTATGGGTGCAGACTGTGGGTTCTGTGTGTCTCCCTGTTTGCGGAAGTCCAGTAACAAGTCTTGAAAGTGCTGCTGGGCTCAATAAAAAGAGTATAATTTTTGACAGTTAATAGACATTTAGGATATTGGCCTATAGAGCTATGGGACTCTTTATCATCTCTGATTCACTGAATTTAAGTGCTTGTTTGGCCAGTCAAACATGCCAAAAAGGAATCATGGGATCTTAAAGTGCCTCCATTTATTATGACTCGCTAAATACAAGTTGGGAGGGGAAAACCCTTCAATGGGCAATCTACAAATAAACATAAATGTAAAGAGCACAAAAGAGCACACACATGAACACACACAATGGAGAAAATTCCCAAGTTGTTGAAGCCAACAGACTTATAAGCAGGGTGCACATATCAAATTCCTAGCTTCAGAATCTCCAGCTTAAATTCTGTTCCATAAAAACTACATTTAAATTATATTTCCTATACCATTAAGTACATAACAGATGCGAGTGTCAGCGCAGACCAACGTTATTTTCTGCACACCTCAGGTGATGTCATGCTCTATAAACTGGGAATAGCAGCCTCATTTCCCTTTGTGCCGCATCCACCTTGGCACCAGCTTACCTTGCATTAAATTGAACCGTGAATTACATGAATGAGTGTACTTATTCTGCTCTTTCTCAGATACCAGATGTTTGACCAATGGCCAATCTCCATTGTTCATAGGCCAGTCTTTTAAACACACATAAGAGTTGACATTTCTTTTGTTAGATTTTCCCCCATCTTGCCTTTCATGATGTCTTGATGCCTTTCTAACCAGGGCTCTTGACTTGTTTCTACTTTATTGGTCAAGAAACCCTCTTTCCATGGTAGATTTGTTTATTTTTGTGTCTAACACATTTCTAACCTGATTTTCCCAATTGTCTGAGGAAGCTAGCAAAGAAAAAAAAAATACCACAGTTCATATTTCTTTACCATCCCCTTTCCCTCCAGAACACGCAAAATTGAAACGTGTTCAGAGAAAAAAGAAAACAGATAAAACATATGAAAAGTATTGTTAAAATGTAATTAAACTATCTATAATATTAAAAATGACATCCATAAAGCACACTCATAAGAACTAAAAATAAAAAGTTGTGTAGCTCACAATGAAAAGTCCTTATCTTGGAGTGGGGGGAAAGAAAGTCACTTCTCCACTTTTAGAGTATTTTGTTGTTGTTACCTGCCAACAGAGGAAGAAGAGGACTGGCCTTGTTAGTTTAAGAAGGGAGTTCCAAAGCTTGGGTTCCACCACTAAGAAGTCCTTTGTACTGACATTTCCAGTACATGTGTCTGTGAAAGTGACAGGACAGAAAGGACAGTCTTTTGTGAAGATTTCAGGGCCCAGGCAGGCCAGTGTGGAGAACAGCCTTGGCACAAACTACATAGGGCTTTAACATCGTAATGGTCCCTTTGAACTCTGCCTCAAATTAAACTGGTAGTCAAAGTCACTGATGCAACAATGAAGCCAGATGCCTTCCACTAATGCTATAGCTCTTTGGACCAGGTGAAGTTTCTGGGCACTTTTCAAAAGCACCATACAGACCAACATTACAGTAATCCATAACTAGGTATGTGTCATCATGGTCAGACCAGACATCTTCAGGACAGAGAGAAATACAGTTTTAAGAAGGCAGTTTTGAAACAGTACCACACAAAACCATGATACCTTAAGGGAAGTTGGGGGAAAAAACCCTCAAGGAGGCAAAATTCTAAGACAAACAGAAAGAACCTATTAATCAAAATTCACTGAATCCTCCTCAACAACTGAAGGCCTGCCAGAAAGAAAGAAAGAAAGAAAAAAGAAAGAAAGAAAGAAAGAAAGAAAGAAAGAAAGAAAGAAAGAAAGGCTGTACACTGTGGTGAAAGTGCACTAGAAAAGAGTCAAGGGAGACATCTCTGGGCAGGGCCTTTCAGAGTCTGGAAGCAGCTACCAGAAAGACTTTTCTTCTCAGTCACTCATTCCCTCCTTCTTCAGAAGTCACCTAGTCAGGACAGGCACAAGACATTTTGCTGCATAAGGCAAAGATGGCAGCTTTCCATGCCCAAAAGCTGACTGGACTGGCAGCGTTGGCCATCCCTGGTACGTGGAAACTTGTGCTTATGCCATTTCAAATATATCTCTAAGACATTTTATTCCTTCAGATCATTGCCAAGTCAAAGTGCTTAGCGCCAATGATAGCTGAAGGTTCCCATGGACTCTTTCACACCTCACAATAATAGTGTTATGACTCTACTTTGACTGCTATAGCAACATCCTATGGTATTTGAAGCTTAAGGAAGGAGTGCTTCGATTCTCAGCCAGAGAGCTCTATTGTCTCACCAGATTACAAACCCTGGGATTCCATAGGGTGTTGCTGTGGTAATTCAAGAGGAATATAATACTACAAGTGAGAAATGTGAAAGGCACTGTGTTGGGGGAGGGTGAATCCTCCCAATTTTGTCCAGACTTTAAAGGGGGAGCTATCCAAGGTTCTGAACCACATCTACAGACTAGGTACACTTTGGATAACTCCTTTGAAACTCAGAGTAAAAGCAGGACCTGATAGGGGAGTCACCAACCACCACTGTATGGTGCTAAAAGCCAGTCAAATCACTTTGGCATGTGAGGCAAAATGAACAAACAAAAATCCTTATTGCATCTCTATTCCTACTTCCCAGTAAAAATACAACAATAACAAATCAATAAGTAACAACTTGCTGCCTTGTCACCTTGTCACAACACTGAAGATTTGCTGCCTTAGGTAGCTGTCTTGCTGTGTCTTGAGATAGGGCTGTCTCTGCTGCAAATGAAGAAACGGACAGACTTTTCCCATTATTGTCTACAAAGATTCAGTTCAACAGATTGTATTTCAATCAACATTTTGCTGCTGTTTGCAAAATAAGACAAGCTGTCCTCTCATACTTTATTATGTCAACAGGTTCCCTTGATTGAAATATAGTTTTGAAATCTACCTCTTTCTTCCTGACTGCTGTATAATTTTTTTTTTCCGGGAGGCGGGGGGAGGAGATTTTAAAAGACAGCTGTGTGAATTAATGAACTGATGTGAGAATCAGGTTTGGCTATGAGCTCCATTTAAAAGTCATGTGGATGACCTCATAAAAATGGGCTCAGAATGCCTGCCTGCCCTCTAGCTTGCTTGTAAAACAAATCTATTCCTTAATAACTCCGAATGCCCACATAATTCAGTGCACATTTTTAACTCAAAATTATTGCTTCATAAGACAGGATGAAAATTTCCCATGAAAAGGACATTTAACCAGCACAGGCAACTATAAACTCTAATTGATATTTCACAGTGTGTACTAGTTTGCTCTCTGGGGAGGGTAGAATATCCTTTTTGCACCTGCACTCCAACAGCAATCTTTATAAGATTTCAGCCATTAACATTTTTCATTAACACACTTCATACAGAATTAATATAATCTGATTTTTACAAATGCATTCTATATATAGGTCTCTCTTCTCACACTGTATTAGCACAGAACTACTAGAACTCAAGAAACTGAGTCTGGCAAGCTAATTAAATGGTTTTGGCCTGCAGTTTTGTCAGAGAAGTGGGTGGCCCGTATGGTGTACATTATGGACTACAATTGAAGTCAACTGGAGTTGAACAGACTGCCTGTAGGATTTCAGTCATTTGCTTTAAAAAAAAGCTTCTCATGGGGATATTCCCTGAAAATAAGAATAAAAACTGATAATAACAACCCAGGGTTGCCACCAAAATGTCATCACTGTTTCCAGAACTTTATTGAATGCTGACCAAGATCTCATTTCTCATTTCTCATTTCTCCTAAGGATTGCTCTGTGGAACAGCACATACTTTGCATACAGAGCTATCCATCTTTGAAGGATCTCTACTTGAAAAGGAAGGAAGGAAGGAAGGAAGGAAGGAAGGAAGGAAGGAAGGAAGGAAGGAAGGAAGGAAGGAAGGAAGGAAGAAGGAAGGAGACATGCGGTAAGCAGTAGGAAAGATCTTGGATGGCTCTAGTCAATTGGAGTACAGGATGCTATTATTAGCAGGGCAATAGTCTCTCCAAAGATGGGGGAAACATTACTTTTTGGACTAAATTCCCAGAATGCCGCTTGCAACAATGGCTAGTGGCTACTGGCCATGCTGCATAGAAAATTCTGGGAGTTATGCTGGTAGCAGAGAGGGAGGAGTGTCAGTAGACAAGCATCCAATGATGTTCTGTAGCTGGATGCAAAACAATGAAATCATCCTTCTGTGCTGCACATCCAGCTATAGGAATACACCTGGTTGCTTCTCTGCTACAGTCCACCCGCTCTCCAATGGACAGTAAATGACCCTGTTGGGAGTCATTTTTGAATCCCCCTGTTGAGGGATGAAGAAATGTCTCATAGTTTACCTTTGGGGAATTTTACTTCCTACTGATTCAAGGTCTGTTAACTATTAAAGATCCAGGAGCCCTGTTCCATGTTCAACCTGACCTGGGATGTCAGTTGGATATAGGATGGGTCTCTTGTAACTTTAAGCCCAAATGGGTTGAGGAACAGAACAAGGTACCATAAAACCCCATGAAGCTGAGTGGAGGTACCTGTCTTCCCTTATCTTTATGTCTCTAATTTTCAGCCACAAACATTCTCTTCTAACACACATCTTGCCTCTCCAGTGGAGAGTGGGGAGAAAGGGAGCAGAGGTGTTGATGCCAGGAACAGAACTTAGTGCTTTTCTGTTCTCTTCCCCACTGCTCTCCACTCGGGAGACAGGACCCATGTTAGGAGGAAATGGCTTTGGCTGAAAACTCAAGGAAAAGCAGATACCTCTGCCAGGCTTCATGGAGGTTTATGGTACCTCATCCTGTTTTTCAATCTCTTTGGGATTAATGTTACAAGAGCCACATTCTGTATCCAGCCTGGCAAGCCTAAACCTAACAACTCCAGGAAACAGCAGTATCTGACTGCAGCCAATAGAAAGAGGAATCAGATTGTTCCCCCAGATCTCTAGTGAGTTGATCTGCATGCCAAAGAACCAAAGAAACAGCCTCATTTCTCCTGCCCAGCTGTAGCCAGATGTTCCTGGTTGCATCCTTGCTCTCTTCCCCCAGCCAGTAAATTCTTGCAGCAGCAGCTACTAGGGCTTGATTGGTGTTTGGATAGGGGCAGAAATGTGAAGCTGTGCTATGGTGTATTACATGCCATATATCTTGACACAGGATCTTGACTTGGGCCTCCAAGTTTCAGCTAATACCCATTTTTTTAATAGTAAAAACCCAGCTGGAATAAAAATTGTGCCTCCTGAAAAATTATTTTTGTTGTTGTTGCCACTGAGGTGGTCCTGTACTCAAACAACAACCACTACAAAAATTTTCATGCTATTTTTCAGCAAGTCATGCTGCCAAAAATCAGAAGTGAAAGTCAATACGTTGGCTCTGTTCAGAGCACAGTAACCTTTCACTTACCTGAACTCTAATTCTACCCACAATGATAATCCCTATGCCAAAATGCTCACTGAGTTGGAGAATACACCACAACTCAACTCTTTAAAAGATTAAAAGAAAATTCATTTGGTGCAAGGATTAAATTACAGCATCAGAATGGGACCACAAGTAACTTTTTGCTTGATTTACAGAAAGAAATTGGAGACACCAGTCAATAAATAATTTATTAGCTATTGTCTTCTTTACAACTTCCAGGCAGAGCAGCCATAAAAGCTAAAGGCTGCAAAAGGCAAAGGCATCAGCCAAGCTGTAGGAATCTTCCTAGCTGTGGTTATTTGTTAAACTAAGCAAACCTGCAGAAAGGCAGGTGCTGTTTAATGTTGCTGCATTTTATAGGAATTATCTGTTTGGCAACCTAAAGAGAAACATCTGTGATACCATAAGACATACATTTTTATAACAATGAACTGGAGTCCTAGCTAAATAATTTTAATTTTAAGTGTAGATAGTAGTAAGTATCACAAAGCTTTCAATGCACCAATTAAGATCGACTTTTCATTTAGGAAGCAGATAGGTACTGTTAATGATTACAAATAATAACCCATGTGTTTCCTCCAGAACTGGGACCCAAGGTAGTTCACAAGGTGATTTTTTTTATAGAATAAGCAAAGAAAAACACAACAAATTATGAAAACAAAACACAAATAAGATCTAATACTAAAACATATTTTGCTTTATCTTATTATCTTGAATTGACATGCTCTCTTATTGTCTGTATCCCACCCTAAGTTCTCTAGATATAAACTGGGATATAATTACAATCAATCAACCAATATTCTTTTAAAGCAATGAACCAGAGCCTTGGTTTAGATATACGTAGTAGCAAGGATCACAGAACACTCAACTCAAGGTCAGGAAAGTATGCTAGCTTTCTATTTACCCTGAAATTTGTTTAAAAGAATGTATTTAAAAAAAAAAAAAGCAAAAATATGGTTTAATCACTGAATGTCGAGGAAGTGCCAAGTGCCGGAATCCAGAAGTTCATGAGTTCAACCAGTAGTCAGAGTTGGCTGATCACATCAGAAATTGGAGCCAACAGATGCAAAGAAAGCTATGAAAGCCCGAAGTCCTTGTTCTCAGGCAAAGTCCCAGTCTAGACTGGAAAACTTATGGCTTTTCCCAACCAGGATAACTCAATGGTCAGACTAGGTATGCAGAGTCAAGATAGAGCCTGAGAAATCTTCAGTGCCAGGAAAATGTCCCAAGGTACAATTCTAATAGCTCATAAAATGTATTAGCTGCACATAGGACCAAAGATCTCTAGTTCTGGACCAACTGACATTCTCTTAAATGGTTTGATTCCAACCCAAAGACATATCTTCAATATGCTCAAGAAATTCTGAGTGAATTGTGCATGCCTGTACTCATTAATTGCTTGTGTGTACTGAGGGTACTTGCTGTTTGTTTGCTTTACCACAGTATCTGTTCCTGCATCCCTCTAATCTGCAGCCATTTTCTCTTCTTTCTCTCTCCTCCATCAGAACATGTGTTTGACTATGAATGAGTAATTAATAAGTAAAAGCTACTGTTTAAGTTTTACAAATAAGACCAAGCTTGTTTATTTCTCTGCTAAACCCTGAGCGGATGGGTAAGTTTATTGGTGTGGAGCTGGTTATTGTTCACCTTCTGCCTTACCCATTGACTACTCTGCTTGAGAGACCCAGTACTATCTTTCATCTTTTCTAACATGAACAGCAGTGGTGCCACTGTTTTTAGTGGTGAGAAACAATCCACATGTTCATTTTTGCTACCTGCTGAAGGACATTTTCAAACATTTAAGAAAACCAGACTGCCCTTCCTGTACGAAATTCTATTCACACACTCAGTAACGCATATTTGTGCTGTTACAGGTAGAGTTAATATCCTTTTGTTTCTCAGTGTTCTCAGAATTCAACATGATAAACTTTGGTGTCGAATATCCTCTTAATAAAGGTAGGGAACTTCTTTCAACTCAGGTGATAAATTCATTTACAGAAGCTCCTGTGACTAGTGTAAAGAATTGAGTGGGACTAAAATGCAATATATATTAAAGTTACCACTGCTGACAACTAAGCTTAAGAAAGGCATTTCAATATTTTAGAAGGGGGAAAAAGCATGTACAAACCCAGGAAACCACCAAGTGATGGTATGGTGAATGTAGTATGCCCATTATGGAAATCCAGGTCTTGGCCCCCAGAAGACCAGATTCATCCCCAGGATCTGAGGTTGAACACCTCTGCTTCAGCTATTATTTTGATGCCCAAATATTTGATATCTGAATTTGACACTCAATAATGTTTGAATTCAGCACTACTTGTTCTATAGTTAGCACGAGCCAGTATATGACAACTGACATGAAATAGCATTCACTGTTGCATGACAAGCACTAATAGCTGGTATTTTAGGCTATGGCAAATTCCAATGAGGCTCCAGCTAAATCTGAGCTTTCCTTCATAGGTGCTGAATTTTTTCAAACCTAGCACACTAGAACATTTCCATTAGTGTATTGGAATACTGCCAAAGGATCCCTGCACTTTGCACAAGCACACAGAATGATTAAGATGGGCAGTGTATGTAACTTGTCATTTGGCCTGTGAACTGAAGGTCTTCCATTGAATTCCATCCAGCATTTCACGGTATCATAGATCTTGGTGAAAAGTTGCTTTTCAGTCTGCAAATCCTATAGCTGGCCAATATGGCCGGAAGGTTCTGGCAATCCAAAAACAACAACAACAACAACTGCCAAGTCTTTGACTTCTCATTGCAGAGATAAATCAGTTGTAGTATGTTTCAGGGAATCCTGTCAGTTGCTGTTATTGCTATCATTCCATCATTTCCTTTGTTTGGGATTCAAGTCAAATTACAGTAGTTAAACATAATTTTAAAATTCACAGCATACAAAAGTTAAAAAGTAATAAAATTATCAAAAAATTAAAGCCAGTTTTTTTTTTAAAATAGCACATTATACTATGCCTGTTTCCCCCTCCCCCAAAATCAATTTTCAAAGCCCCATTAAAATAAAGAGGTCTTTGCTTGCCTGCAGGAATGTAGGAAGGGGAGCATCTCTCTAGCTTCTCTAGAAAGGGAGTTCTAGAGCATAGGAGTAGCCAGTGAGAAGGCTTCCTCCTGTGTTCCTACCAGGTATTCCTATGCAGTAGTGGGACAGAGAGAAGAGCCTCTCTAGAAGATCTCAAGATGTGGTCAGGTTCATAGGAAAGGATATGTTCATTCAAATAACCTGGAGCACAACTGCTGGCTTTTAAAGAATCATAGATTATCCTCTCCCCCAAAACAATGAGCATTTCCTTGAAGAGAGTTTAAAATATACTTGAATATAATTTCATTTAATATATCTTTTCTTTTAAAAAATGGATAGTATTTGATAAATAGCCTCAGATGTACATTATAGAACTTTGGTTATATTTTCTTTATGAAATGAAGCAATGTAAAGATCTGACTGTAATAAAATGGATCAGTTCCATACTCATTCCTACATTTCAAATGTTAATTCACTCCACCCCAATTGTGTGTGAAATGTATTTATCTATGGAGGAATCAATCAGTTCTGTCCATTTGAGCAGTTCACATCTGTGATGGTTGCTCTTTTTATAAGTAAGACACACTAAATTCCATAATCCATTTTAGTCCAAATGAGTCTTTTGTATCCTTCTTTCATGGAGATTGCTTAAAACAAGGCACATATGTTTCATCAGTAACAGTACCCACAGTGAGAAAGGGAAGTTTTACATCGTGTCTTGAATCAATCATTCTTGCATATTTGAAAAGAACAAGATAAAGAGCCTTGAACCTAAGGAACCACAACTGTTTTTTTTCTCATGAATGGGAACTGTAATTTCTTCCCCGCCTTTCCCCTTTCTTTCTTTCTTTTTCTTTCTTTCTTCCAACACTATCATACTGTGGCAAAATCCAGTTACCCTCAAGTCAATAGGTTTGCATTCTATTTTTTAAAGGAGCTGTTCTTACGTGCCTCCTCATAGCATGCCCTATAATATTTTATTTTGATTAATAAAGTAGGAACATGAAAGGTATCGTTATGGCTACATGCCAAAGGAGTTGTGTTTCTCTCCATAAATTTCAAGATTTCTTAGCAATGGCTAGAGAAGGGAGAGAAAGATAAAATGTAGTATGTAATTTGCAAACTCAGTTTAGTGCAACCACCTTTTATAACCACTTGAAGACTCCAAGGACAAAATAAGAGTTTAGAAAAGTTACTTTGGCAAATTACTGTTGCCAGAATCCTCCAGATAGCACGGCCGTTCTAGAAAGTGCTGCCTCTAAAAATGACTTGCCCAAGTTGAGGACAAACTTTAGGTTGAGAAGGCTTCCATCTAGTCAAGATATAACATCCCCAACTTTCCCTAATATTTACAAGCCACTGAGTTCAAACTTTTCCAGTCCAGGGATATGGCATTTTAAGTATTGTATATGGTTCCATATTATTCCTACAAAGAAACAATGGCTAATTGATTAGGCCATTAGGCTACATTGGTATGCTAGTTTGAGGACTGATACTAGTACACTTTTAATGAGCTGGTGCGGGCCTGAAGACTGGGCTGGTTGAACATTGGAAATCAAGGGGCTGAAATTTGTACTCATTCATGAAGCAAGCAAGCCAGGTGGCTTTTGGCAAATCATTCAGCCTATCTTACCACACACATTGGAGAAGACTGATGAAAGCACACCATGTACATTAAGGTCAGGGTGGAGGTATGTGGCTCACTTTGGAAAAAGTTAGGAAAGCCATTTGGAAACAATGCGATGAGAGTGATCTTGAGGCAGCAGATTTGAGATGTAAGGCTGGCTGAGAATGTGTGGTGTCCACCAGCTCTAGTTGTTCTATGGGGTAATGGCTGACAATTATTTCATTTATTTTATTTTAAAGAACTGGGGGTCAATGTTCTGCTCCACAGCTCTTTTGACGGCACACACACTGCCCAAATTCCCAAAATGAGAGAGAGACAGACAGAGAGAAAGAAAACAACAACAAAACAAAAACAAGCTCACTTTTGAAAAACAATTATTTTTGGATGTTATGGAATATGTGGGGGGGTGGCAATCAAACTGAACTGCTGATCCAGGATGTTTCACCCTTTCATCCTACAGAAATGGGTGAAAGAGTATGGAGGGAATAGCTTTGGATAGCCCCATGTACTCTCAGGGCTGTACCCCTGTTTTGAAAGAAAACAAAGCCATCCATAGGGGCACAAAAATTAACCAAAGTCAAAGATCATCAGAGGATTTGTATAAAACATATTTCATATTTAAGCAAAACCTTGCTTGTAGGCCAACAATATCCAATTCCGCCTGAACAACAGCTGATCTACGAATGCTGTCTTGCTTCAAAGCTCCAGGGAGAGGAGACCACTGATTTGAGGTGTTCAGGCCAAGCCTAGACACATTTATGTGGGAGTTATTGTCAATGAGCCAACAGTCATGGCAACTGGAGGATGCTAGAAGCTGTTGTCCAAAAGAAGGGATTTTCCAAACTCTGATACAGAATTAATAAGTAGGGTTTATTCCCAGTAGGTAAGACTGAACCCAAAAGCAACAGTAGCACATGTTTCATTAGTTTTGTTAATGTATTGTTTAATGTCTTGTAATGCCTGCAAGCCAATGAGTCAAAGATTGTCAGCAAAAGTGGTGTTGCATACAAACAGGCTTTTATACGATACTTCTCTGATTATCATTATTATGTACATCTTAATACAGTCTAAAGTAATATGGTGCAGAAATGTTCTCACAGTTGTGTGATTCCCCAGCCAAGCCGCTGACAGTTATGTGTGCACCTGCAGAACCGATGAGTGTACAAAACCCATTTCTGATTTAGCTATTCATTTCTCTACCCCCACAAAAGGCGAACATCTGTCCAAAATTAGTAATGGCATGGGTACATCACAAATCTTATTTTTCTAAGGCACAGCACTTAATTTTCCCTTGGGTAAACAAAACCAATAATGGATGAATGCCACAGGATCACATATCATTAAACTATCAGCAAGAGTTTAAATGGCAGACTTTAATCTACTTCTGAAGTGAGAGACTAGAAAGCTTAAATTATGACAGATGATTGTTAATTGTTAGCAAGTCTGTAATGACAGACTCTTCTCCAAGATGGTGTTAGCATCATGGGAAAGCTTTGTAATACTCACTTTATAGCTGTCAGCTATAAAGAGTTTTTAGAGTCCAATCCTATTAGCCACTATACTGAAAAAGTTAGGTTTAGGATGTTTTGCAATGATACACTTTTGGTGTCATGGCAAGGAGCATTATGAGCCATATCAACATGTTGTATGTCTTTTGTGCCGTGGGACTGCTATGCTACTGTGACAGTGAAGCACTTGAGTCAGTAAGATGCCTATGGCAGCCATCATCAATACCATCACATTTTACGAAGCCCTGACTGAGCTGAGAAAGGACACAACTGATTATATCTCTTCCATACACTTTCCTAAAGATATTCCCATTGCTGAGGACTAAATTCACTGAAAATAGTTCTGCACCCATTTATATAAGTACAATGTTTATCTTAGCACAGATGGTCCAAGGAGAGCAACTGCCTGAGGTGATTTCCTATGTGAAGAGTATGTCAGCCATTTCTCTTTTCTGACCTAGCTCTGCCAATAGGGAGAGTGAAGAAGTAACCAGATTTTGGGTATCATGGAAGGGAAGCAAATAGCTTCTGCCTCTCTGTTATTCTTCCATCAACAAGTAGTTCTCCTTCCTTCAGACTGGTTTTTGGCCATGACTCCATCCTATAGAATCTTGGGATTTGTAGTTTGCAATTTCTCTACCAGAAAGCTATAGTACTATAGAACTAGAGAGTTTAAAGCACCTCACTAAATTACATATGTTAGGATTCCATAGGATGGAACCATAATACTTAAAATGATGTTAAACTACTATAATTTTGCAGTGTTGCTACATCATAACTTACATAACTTTATTTATTGTGTGCCAGGAGCATATTGTATACCTCAAGAAGGTTGCTGCAAAAGAAGTATAGTGGGTCCTCCAATTCAGGGCACAGAACCCTCATGAAAGTAGAAAATTGTAAATAACTCTCCCTGTGATCCCCCTCCCATTCTCCCCCTCTCATTCCTTTGCCTTTAGCCCCAGCACTTCAGGGGCAAAGAAATAAGACAAGGTAAAGGGCGTATTGATGGAGAAGAGCACAGTGCTGAGTTCTGGCATTCTGACAAATTCTGGTCACCATCTTGAGAAAGGAGATTCCTTCCAGAGGCAAGGGAGCCTTGACTGGGACTACTACCGAGCTGTGGAACTCCTTCCTTCCTTCCTTCCTTTCTTTCTTTCCTTCCTTCCTTCCTTCCTTCCTTCTGCCAGCAGGTGAACACATTTTATACAGGTAGGTCTTTGAATTTTAATTTTGGAGAAGTAGTGTTTGTGTGTGAAGTGCTGTGCTGTACTTTTTCATCTTTTATTGGAAATTATGTATTTAATGTGTTTTGAATATTTTAGCTGTTTTAATCATATATTAAAATTATATTGTTATTTAACCCTTTCTTAATTTTTTAAAACTAATCTTTTAGCTTAATCTTTTTAAAATTATTGTAAGCTGCCTTGAATCCCATCTTGGAAGAAATGTGAGATATAAAATCAACCAACCAACCAACCAATCAATCAATGCAATTCTTTACTAGTTTTCTTCTCAAAGCAATGAGTAATGTTAGCAATTTTCTTCCCACTATTACAGTTTTGAAGCCTATTTGCAATTTGGAACTTATTTTGTGCAAAATTTGCATTTAGTCATTTTGCATGGAAAACAGTCTTTTCTGCACAGGAAGTAGCATTTTCCGTGTGGACAACGCTTTTTTTGTGCAGAAAATAACTAAGTGTGATTTTCACACACACACACACACACACAGTCAAAAGCTGTGAAGATTCCTGCTATTCCAGGATTCTTGTAGGAGCTTCTCAGCACGTTTGTTGAGCATTTTTTAAAACATTGCTACTGAGTTTTATCTAAAAATCTGATCCCAGTAGCATATTTTTCCACTGGCACCTTCTCACATGCAATAACACTAAACAATGAAAAATTTTTCTTGGCAGTTAGCTCATTATTCACAGAGTTGAATCTGAGGGCTAGGGCAGGTTGCCTGAGCTTTAGATATAAATGAATTAGTAGAACTTTTTCTGTATGACATAAAGTGGGAGCTATATGTATGTTTTTAAAACAAAGAAACAATTGTCTTTGATAAGTACATTAAATATGAAGGGGGAAGTAATGTATAGCTTGGCTCTAAGCTATATGAGCCCCTTTTCTTGGATTTCAAAACAATAATGTTAATAATCATTTTTGGTGCAAGGTTTCGGTGTGATAAAGGGGAGGCATTTGAAACTCCTTATCTGAGTTCTTGGCTTTTATTTCAAACTCCAAGGAACAGCTACTACAACCTGAGAGAAACAATTGGATACTGCTGAGAAATTTCCACTGCCACTGATCTTTGGAAGGCTTAAAAGTAATTGCTAGTCCGCAGCTGAGTCAGTCCATTGAATCAATGGGATTTACCTAAGTGTTGATTTAACAGTTACTTGAATCAATTTACTCCAGTTGGAATACAGTAGCTGCTCCACATTTGCAAGAGTTGGGACACAGAACCCTCATGAAATCAGAAGAACGGTGAATAACTCCTCCTTACACACAATTCTACTCCCATTCCCCTCTGCAGCTTCCCCCCTTCCATTCCTTTTCCTCTGGCCTCAGCATGGCGGAGGGGAGAAAAAAGGCAATCTGGTACTTTCCACTCAGGCAGAGAAGAGAGGAATTCTGGAATTCTAATTACTTCTGGTGGCCATCTTGAGAAAGGAGCACCTGACCATCAGCAACCAATACACAGCAGAATGTGCAACCACATGGCAGAGAGGCCACACCTTAAGCATAGGAGGGAGCTTCGCTCACCCAAATGGAAAAAACCCTCCATTCTGAACACAAGCCTCACAAGCCTGGAGTGGGGAACGCAAGGGATGGAGGAAGAAAATGGGGGGGGCAGGCATGTGCCTTGCGAATAATCAAATTCACAAAGGCTAAGCTTGCAAATAAAGAGAGAGAGAGGACTGTACAAATTATTTTAGGCCTTAGACATTTCTATATATGGAGAAAGGCTTAAAAGTTACAGTAGGGCCAGTGTAGCCCTTTCAAGAGCTGGATTTTCTTTTGAACTTCAGTAATCCAAAAGTAATCTGAAAGAAGTACATTTTTCAGTAAAGTGATTATTGATCTGACAACTTTTTCTAATGTTGAGGCTGCAAGTTTCAAAATGAACATCATCTCCCATAATCTTATCATTCAAATTTTTGTACTAAGAAAGTCGGAAGCTGCACTTATTTTCATTTTGTAATTCTTTCTATATTTTACTTTTCTTTCTCCTTTCTTTCTTTTGCTTGCTTTTCCTTTTTCTTGTATTTTGAAAGCTCTTAATAAAATGACATATTCTTGTATTAAACTTTATGCACGAACTGATTGTCTGATTTATGTGGTATTTTGTGATGCAACATGAGATATTAAAATGCCCCACGTCCAAAGGAGTGTTTATATGTATAGAAATCAAATGTGATCTACCTAAACATCAACAGCCAAACAAAAAAAAAACCCCAGAAACAAAACCAAAACAAAGTAAAAAACAAAACAAAACAAAAGCAACAACAAGTTAATATAAAAGTAAAATGAAACCAGACAAAATAAGGCAAATAAAAACATTAATTTCTTGTATGTGGGGGTATTTTCTCGCTTAAGCAAATATCAGTGTTCTGCAAAGGTAGATACCTCACTTCCCCTATAGTGTGCCAACCTACAGACATCCACTTCTGCTTTGTTACATCTTAATTCACAGAAAAAAATCATGGGCTGTTTTTTTCTTTGTCCCAATACTTTCCATTGGCTAGGGCAAAAATTTAGTCCAATGGCAAAAAATGAAGTGACTTTTAAGGGAGATTTTTTATTCAGTCATGCTATTAGTGGTTGCTTGTCGAAAAGCCTGTACATGGCAGGTGGCTGAAATTTGGGGACACTGATCACAAGCATGCTAATTATATTGTTATAGAACCCCTAGCTTGTAGATCAAGTTCTGTGTGGATTCTGAAATAAAATATGAATTTGGGTAGCTAAAGTGTCCTGGCCTACTGCATGTAGGTTAAGGAGGCATGTTTTAGTTTCCATATATATCCTGATTCTTGCAGGCATTAGTGAGGAGTCCTACATTAAATTATAGGCCTTTCTGCCCCACACTCTTATAATGCTATTATTCCAATTTTTAGCATCCTGTGGAATTGTGGGGTTTGTAGTTTACTGAGGCCAAAGGGCTCTCAAGCTGAGAATTCTAAATGCCCCTCCCTAATCTGCAAACCCCAGAATTCCATAGGATGTTGAAAGTAGAATAATAGCACTATAAGAGACTACATTATGTCTTGTTACACTGAAACATAGTGACACATCTAAGGTTGTTTCCACATTATGACCCCATCCTGGCATGGGGACGCATTGAAGCCAGTCTGCGATGTGTGCCACCACATGACATTGCCACGGTCCTGCTCTTGTAGTGTCCCCAGCTGTCACAATTGTGCGGTACACTATTACCAGAAAAAAAATGCGGTAATAGGCCTTTTTTGTTTGATGATCATGTCAGCTGGGATCGTGCAGGAAGGGTGGAAGTGCTATAAAGCACTTCCTTCCTCAGTTCAGCGCTAGAAGAGACCAGTTGCACTGCGGAAGGAAGGAGCATGTCCCAAACACTACCCATCCACTGGCAGCTGGCCTGGTGCAGAGGGGAGCGTTCAGGGAAAAGCTCCCATCCCAGCAATAGCACTGCTGGGATGACACCAGGAAGTCATGGGATCCAGGTATGGTGCAGAAAGGGCTTCAGTCTTTGAATACTACATGGACAGACAGACAGATAGAACATATCCCTCTCTTGAGTTTGTTGTGTGAATATTATTTTATAGATTTTTCTCAATAACCCTTTCGTTTGTTCAGTTGATAGTTTGTTCAGCCTTCATAAATTTGGAATAATTTCTTAACAGCCGATATTCACTTATTAGTGAGTTAACATTATACCTGATCTGATAATCCTGAAAATAAAGAAAGCTTTACCATCTAGGCTGTATTAATAAATAATGGGTCTATTCTAGTTGGAACTAGCAATTGGACATGGATGGGTTCTAAAATATATCCGAAATACCACATTATACTGCTGATGTAGTGCATATTTCCCCAGATATGATCCCCATGCTCTCAGTTATATATTCAGGTTGAGTATCCCTTTTCTGAAATGACCAGAAGTGTTTTGTATTTTGCATTTTTTTGGACAAGAGATCTGTGGGGAGCCCACAAACAAATGAGCAGGAGCACCACAGCTGCTGCTTTGTGCTGAGCATCATGCTTGGATTCCAGCAATTTCATGGATCCTCTTGTCTCTTTCCAACCTCATGTCTCTCTCAAGCCTTGTACCTCATTCATTCACTGCTTGTATTGTGTCTAAGTCCTGAGGCCAGGGAAAGACTGAGGATCTGAAAGATGAATGAGCAGGAACACCAGGCCCATCTCCTTGAAAATGGAAGTGAGTTGCTGGTGACAACAAATTTTGGGTTTTGGAGGGTTTTGGGTTGTGAATTTCTGGATAAGCGATACTCAACCTGTATTCTTGTTCCTAGATGTTACCAGTTTATATGCATGCAAATACGTACTTGCTGTATCAGTTAAATTCATGTAAATCACATCAGGAGACTATCACCACTAAAAAGGGGAAACTAGAGGACTACCGGCATGCCTTTTACTGTTGTGATCTAGATAAATGTATGTGAACAGAAAATAATGATATTGGCATGTTATAAATACATGAGTCATTCTGCCCTACCAAACCATTTATGCATTTATATCTGTCCATTATTAATATCTGTCCAGTAGGAAAAAATAGATTTTATTAATCTAACATTAACCTTTCGAAAATAGATAGTGACATAATTCCACTAGCTTTTAGCACTAGATTTTATTTCTGCTTGGATAGATTTTGGGTCATGAAGTTCAGAAACATTATAACTATGTAGTGAAGGAGAAAGAACAGTTGTGGTCATATTTTCAAGGAATCTGCCAGATGACAATTAGTGAAATAACGTAATCTTCATAAAAATTCTTTTATTGTAAACTTCTCTGACCTTCAGCTGTGTTCCAAAGAGGCTGATGGTAATTAACAGAATCTGTAACCTGTCCTGCTTTCCTTAATACTTAGAAGGCTAAATAAACGCTGTGCTACTTGATAATTCCCCTTCTGCTGATATCACTTTGAGCCTGAATGCTTCTTCCATTTTAAAGACTGTTAACATTACATGCACTCATCAATTCTGTGAAGCCTTTGCAGAATTCAGTGCAGCTTGTGACCCCCATATCAGTAGAGTAATGAATGCATTCCAGGTTTTATTTTGAGGATGGGCTCATCATCTCGGATAGCACCTTTTAAGTTCAGACTAAAACACAGAGTGGATTCACTGTTCCACCAACATGGAAGCTAGCAACTGTCAATGTCAGAATTATAGCTATAACATTACTGTTTGTTTCAGCAAAGTTCTCATTTATCAAGGAAAAGCGTATGGCTAGCAGTAAGAGCTTGAAGATCTCTCATTGCAGCTCCAGATGTGATATCATATATTCACTTTAGGTATCTCTTAAGCTGTAGGTTTGAACTGAGATTTTAACATTTTTCTTCACTGACAAAACCTGTAGCAGTAAGAGTAACAGAAAGCTAGATGTGTTGTAACCATCAGACATTTAATGTAGAAAGGCTGCAGGCCATCTGAAGGTTATCAGCTCTAAGGAATACCATTCAATGCAACAAAAAGTGGAGTTGTCAGTTTTTTGATTTGCTGGAATTCTTGCTTGTTTGTTGCTTAAAGGGCAAAGCCTAAGTGGGTTTCCACAAAGAGATTCCTCACAGAACCTCCCTTGGCTGTTATCAATAATTACTGCTTATGATTTAATTCTACCACACAGATGCCCAGTTAAAAGAATAAATGTTCTCAATTTCTCCCTCAGAAACTGCATAAATCACCACCTCTGCCTCCCTTACCAAGAGTTTGTTACATGTTTTGTCAATTAGTCCTGCATTTTCTCTGGCACAAATCAGGGGGATGGGGGTAAGCTTGCTCAGCCAGCCAAGAAGTTTCTCAAACTCAGGGTCCCCTTCTGAACCAATTGTCAAGGCACAAAAAATGTTGCAAACTTCCTTCTCTTCCATCTCTTACCAGAGAATACTTACTCCAATGATAGGGCATGCAACAAGAACACAAACACAGAGACAAGGCATTGTAACAAACCCCAAATACCAATTCAGACTATCTGGCAATGTTCTTTATTTGTTTGTCCATAATCCATTCTATATCAGTAACTTTCAGGGCAGAATACAACTATAAAATCACCTTAAAGCAATGTAAGATAACCAGAACTCTTGAAAACAAAGCTCTCTCCCAGTGATGAGACACAAACAAGAACTCCTTGGTAGATGTTGAGGCTCAATCAGGTATCTATTAGAAATTCCTTCTCACATATTTAGGTCCTGCCCTCTTTCAACTTTTGAAAGTCATTATCAACACCTTAAACTGGGACTGGAAATCTTTTGGTAGCCAGTGCTATTCCTTTAAAACATACACATGGTGTACTTGCTGGCATGCCAACTGCACATTGCGCTAGCTGAAACCTCTTTATGGATTTCAAGGGCAGACCCACACAGACTGCACTGCAGTAAGCTAAATAGGAAGTTCCCAGTGGATTAACTCCTGTGGCTATATTGTCCCTATCCATGAATTGTTCTAACTAGCAGGCCACATGTAAGAATTTGAAGCCATAGGTTTTCTTGGCGATACCTAATGGTTTTATCCTGTTTACATAGATTCTGGTTATGAACAAGAATGATGCCGGTGGAGATGGTTGGTTGCCATACCAGTAGAACAATGAGTCTACTCTGGGTTTTAAATGCACTATTCAAGGTGTTGAACCTTTGGGGAGAAGAGGTCAGCATTGTAGCTGCTGTCTTAAATAGTTCCTTTAAAGTCCGTACTAAAACCCTGAATAGATTACTGCTCCAATGATATGGAGCTCCACTGGCTGCTGGTCTGTTTCTGGGCACAATTCAAAGTGCTGATGATGGACCTATAAAGCCCCACATGACTTGAATCCAGTCTGTCTCCCCTTATGAGTCCATTAGAGCTGTAAGGTCCTCTAGAAAGGCCCTTCTCTTTGTCCTGCCATCTTCTCAGGCTTGTTTGGTGAGAACAAGGAAGAGGAGCTTCCTGGAGTTGTTCCCAGGCTTTGGAACTCCCTCCCTTGGGAGACCGGGATGGTTCTATGCTTCCCTCCTTCCACTGACTTCCAATGTCTTTTAATTAATTTTTATGTTTTTATGTTATATTTTTATGTCATAAATTGTTTGTCTTTTGCATAACTTTTATATTTAGGTTTTTATTGAAATCTTTATATAGTTTTTAATCTGTCTGGTTTTTAAGTATCTTGTAAGCCACCTTAAGGCCCATTATTGAGAGAAGGGCAGGGTATAAATGCAACAACAACAACAACTTCAACTACAACATAGAAACCATCGGTTTCCACTGAGCATTTGAACTCACTGCTCACAAGTAGACCATTTCCGCACTAGGCTCTTATAGCGCGATTATTCCACTTTCAACATCCCATGGAATCCCGGGGTTTGCAGTTTCGGGAGGGGCCGGCTGTAGCTAGAGCGGCAAACACAATAAACCAGTATTGTGCTTAGAAAGGCCAGACAAGTCTGAGCGTCCTGACATTCCTTTAATAAGAAACAAAACCTTTCCCTTCAAACACTCCATTTTCACTGATGTGACTGAGGACACCATATACAGCACATTCCCCTCTCAGAGGAAAAAGGAAACCATGATTCATTTTTTAAATATTCCCTTTAGAAACAGTTAGGACATAAAAATGGTATATTCCCATGAAGAAAGGGACAAACTGCCTCAAAGAGGGAAACTCCACTGCGGTATTGTAGTCTCAGACTCTTCATTAAGACTTGCATTTGCCAATATGGAATTTCAGGGTGTACTAATTAAATAGAATGAGTGCAAAAGGTTACATTTGTGTGGTGTGACTAGCGATTGAGTTCTCAGATAGAGTTGCTGGAAGAAGGCGGCCCTGAAAGAAACACCTGGCTTGGACTCTCAGCCGTGCATTAGTTAGAAATGGGAGAGTACAACAAAACCACCACTAATGAGCCCCAGGTGAAAAGACTCTTTAATGAGATGGGGCCCCCTTAAAAAAAAAATCTGAATATTTTGATTGATGAGAAAATTGTTTGGCATTCCTAATTGTTCCTTACATTAAAACACAGGCCTTTTTTTATTTTTCCCAGTTAAAACAATCTGAGTTGCCAAACGTTAAAAACACATATAATGAGTTATGAAGGAAAGGAAGGAAAGGAAATTCTAAACATGTAAGTAAGGGAGATAAAATTGTGCATCACATTTTGTGTTGGCTGAGTGTTTATGAGTTACAACAGTGTAATGGGAATCACTTTTCTGTTGAAGGAGCTTATTAAGAGGGATGGAGTAAGTTTTCATAGTATTACCTTTGGGGAGATGTTGAACTCAACTCATTCCTTTTGGCCAAATTATCTTTGCTATTAAAACGTGTGCATATAAGTTCACATGGATTCCATGTGGGTGCCAGTGCATAATGGTAATAATAAAACTTTTAGGACCAAGCAAAGCTCATAGGTTAGTGTGCCCCAATCTAAACTTGGAGGTAGCATTCCCCATTTTAGAAGACCTGACTGGAGCCTGGAGCTAAAAACTACAGAAGTACATACAGTGCATAGAAAATACATATCCATTGACCTGACAAGATGCCAGACTCGTGGTTCTGAATATCTCACAAAGCAAGAAAGGATGAAGCTAGTGTCCCTCCTGAGATCCAAACATTTTTTTCTACAACTCTGTCATCTTTTCTTCTTCTGTGTACTGGGGAAAAAATAACTCATATTCCCATTGCAGGCGTGGAACAGCTTAGCGAAGGAACAGTTCAGAAACCACACTGGCTGCTCCATCTCTTACATTTCAGAGCTCCAATGACATAGGTGAGCTCTGTATGTTACCAGCTAACAACTATTGGCTGCCATTTTATATGTCATCCCTCATGACTATCTTGTTTCAGAAGATATTCCATTGGGAAATGTGAGCTGTCTGCAAAGAATCCAGAGAAGACAAATGTACTTTGTAAATATTTTTTTTAAAGCAGGTTTTTAATGTGTAAGCAGGAGAGCTTCTTATTGAGATGTTTTATTTCTTTCTTTAACTTTTCCATGTTTTAAAAATGATTTTATATTGTTTTTACACGGTCATTTTAATTGTTTTAAATTTTATTATGAATGTTTTAATTGACTGTTTCTGGAAGTCACCTTGGGTCCCACTCTGAGAGAAGAGTAGTATACAAACACACAATGATATAGACTCAAGTCAACTGACTTGGACTCAAGTCACTTCAGTGTCTCGACTTGGACTTGACTTGGCAATAAATGACACACTGACTTGACTCAACTCATGACCTGTATATTTTTAATGACCAACTTGCTGCCCTTAATTCAGTAACGTAACACATTAATCCAGAAACCTTACAAATATGAACAACCCTTCTATCTCTTTTTGCCTACTGGTCAGGTGACGATCTGTCTCAAGCCCAAAGTTTGGGCCATTTTTCAGAGGGAAACAACAAACATGCTAGGGAATAGGCCTGAGGTGGGGTTGATGTCTGCTCAGCAGCCTGTCCCTGCTGTATATCAAATGAGTCTAATCTCCAGAGGACAGATCAAATTTCAAAATGACCTTGACAGAAGCTAACAAAATGAATTTCAACAGAGAGAAGTGTAAGGTCTTACACTTAGGCAGAAAAATATGAAATGCACAAATATAGGATGGGGGACACGTGGCTGAATAGCAGTACAAGTGAAAGGGATCTAGGAGTCTTGGTAGATCACAAGCTGAACATGAGTCAGTAGTGTGATGAGGCAGCCAAGAAAGCCAACACGATTCTTGGTTGCACCAATAGCAGTATGGTGTCTAGATCGAGGAAGGTAATAGTACCACTCTATTCTGAATTGGTTAGTCTTCATTTGGAATCCTGTGTCCAGTCCTGGGCACCTCAATTCAAGAAGGGTATCAACAAGCTGGAACGTGTCCAGAGGAGGGTGACCAAAATGGTGAAGGGTCTGGAAGCCATGCCCTATGAGGAACTGCTTAGGGAGCTGGGGATGTTTAGTCTGCAGAAGAGAAGGTTAAGAGGAGACATGATAGCCATGTTTAAATATTTGAAGGGATGTCATGTCAAGGAGGGAGCGGGCTTGTTTTCTGCTGCTCCAGAGACTAGGACAAGGAGCAATGGATTCAAGCTGCATGAAAGGAAATTCCACTTGAACCTCATAGAGAACTTCTTGATGGTCAGAGCTGTCCAGCTGTGGAATATGCTGCCTCGAAGTGTGATAGATTCTCCTTCTTTGGAGGTTTTTAAGCAGAGGCTGGATGGCCATCTGTTGAGAATGCTTTGATGGGTGTTCCTGCATAGCAGGGGGTTGGACTCGATGGCCCCTGGGGTCTCTTCCAACTCTATGATTCTATGATTCTATGAGTCCTCTTAAACTTTTCCTAACAGCAGAAGGCAAGACTCAACCCCAGAGTACAGGGAAAGATCCTTCTTTCTAAAGCTTTTGAAGCTTCAGTAATAAGAAATAAGAAGGATCCTATTCCCCACTTCAGAAACTGGCTCCCAGACTTGAGACTTGACTTGAAAGTATCTTGCAAGGACCTGAGACTTGACTTGAGACTTTGAGTAAAAGACTTAAATACATCACTGCAAAAGCAATAAATAAACAAATAAAACTTGATGGTTCAACTTGAAATTTCTACTGAAATCCTCTACTTGAATAGGCAAGGGATTGTCCACATCTCTGTAGACTACCATTTGGGACATCCCAAAATGTTTAACAACAAACTTGATGGAAATTTCTGATATTTTGAGCATTCTTTAGAAGAAGTAATTTAAACTTTCGTCTAATGCCCTGATGCCACCTCCTTCTTTGTTAACCAGGAACATGACACCTGTTCATTTCATCAGCCCACAAATCATACTTCTAAGACCACCCCCTTCTTTTCCAATGCTTGAAAGAACATGCTACAGATAACAACATTATTTAGTTGGAAGCTGGAGCTCAGGGGTGCTATTTTTGAAAAACATTATGATGACTGGTAAAAAAATATATCTATTATTCCTAAAGTGCTGCTGGGGGGATTTTTTTTTTACTATTTTTATATTTTTAAAGTGTATTTTAAAGAAACAAGTCACTGAAGTATATTACAGTGACAGCACATTACTAATACGTTATCTTTTAAACAAAGAGTAACAAGTAAAGCTGCAATTACTTAAAACAACAACCAGTAACAACAAGAACAACAACAACAACAACAACAACTGTTTTAAACTTTGTTGTTTTGGGATGTTTTGTATTCAGTAGCTCTACCAGGGTTTAGAACCCCAGAACTCAGTAGTCTTATAGTCTCATTAGGAATCTCTTTCAATTAAACATGTAAGGAAGGGGAAAGGACTAGGCCACTTCCTTCATAGGTGTTTCCACTGCTCTGTTCACAGATATACATACAAGTTTGAATGCATATTTTCTCTGTTTCTTCCATATGTGGAGGGTAATGGAAAAAGTATTGTAGTGAGGTAGGCTTAGTGTGTTCCCCTTCCCTCTTACATTTAATCTACACAAATTGCTAATGCTTACATTAGGCTGGTGGGTTTCCTGAGTACCTCATGTATCTCCTCATCATCTTTCAAATTTGCCTTTCATTAGGTTTCCTGGCAGATACTCTGCTTGAAGTTTTGGAGCTCCCTACTGGGTGTCTACTCCATAAGTACAAATCCCTAATTTCAAGGGATTCCAAAGAAAGTTTCTGCTGTAATAAATATAGCTAGGCTTAGTTTGGAATGCTAATTTTCAGTATTCTTTCTCTGTTCTCTGTTTCAAGTTATGTCTGTCCACTCAGTCTCACTGTGGAGGAGGAAAGTCTATCTTTTGGGATGTATCCTGACCCCAGTGATAACTGCACTCATTCTTTTATGTTTAGACACAGTATAAGGGACAATGTAACTCTCTTGTTCCATTTCTCTCTCGCACACCTAATCTTCAGTTTTCACTGCAAATTTTCATCGGAACTGAAGCAATTCACTGAGCAATCATGCTATAGTATCTTTTCTCATCATCATCACTATGAGTTGCTACTGAGCACACATCCCTTCCTAAAACTTATACTCTTCTGTCTTTTCCAAAATACACTATTTGAATTCTTCATACTCAACTCTATATACACAGCTACTTCACAAATCCTACTTGTTTTTCCTCCTGTCCTAAAGGTTAATATTTCTACCTGAGTTTTTCCTGAAAGTGCCAAAGGTCTTTCTTGCTTTCCTATCTCTCTCTAATCCCTAGCTGGTTTCTTGCATGTAGTCCTTTATCTCTGTTTTCCGTCTGCTAAAAAGCACATCTTCTTGGTCACAATTTAACTTCACATCTTGCTTAAAGGCAGTATCCACTTCATTACTAAATATACTAATTTTTTTTAATTAGAGCAATTCCTTATTTTTAATTTTAAGCGCTGTCACAGGTTGTCTGAAGGACCATACTGTCTTACATAAGCTTGCCCAGTTCTTCAGAGGCGGACCTTCTCTTTTGCTCCACTACCTTCTCAGGTACATCTGGTGGGAATATGGTAGAGGGCCTTCTTGGTGTCTGCTTCATAGAGGAATTTTCTTCCTTGAAAAACTAGACTGGTCCCCTCCATAGCATCCTTCCATCAGCAAGTGAAGATAGATGATAGATAGATAGATAGATAGATAGATAGATAGATAGATAGATAGATAGATATTTGCTTGCTTGCTTCAGCAGATCAGTGTGACTGCATAGGAGGAAAGGGCTTCTAACAATGTCTTATAGTGTCTGACTTTTTTGCTTTTTAACATACATGTTTTTAAATGGCTTTTAACTGTATGGATGTTTTAACTGTATTTTAACTTTACTATGGGCTTTTTCGCACTTTGGTGGAAAACGGGGCAGTCCGTTACTCACCGGACTGGCATGCTCCCCCCTGATGATCCACGCTGATCCGGAGCAGCGTGTGCTCACGCTACACACTCTCCGGGGACAAAAATGGAGGTTTCCGGTTGGTGGAGGCTCTCCAACCGGAGAAGCTCGCCAGCCAGAAGCCCGCCCCTGGAAGATCTGCAGCCTCACGCTGGCACAAGCCTGCAGATCTACACATTAGCGCAGCGACGGACTGGGGCGCGCCGGGCTGTCGAAAGACCTCATTTAATCGGTCTTTCAATAGCATGGCGAACCACCAGTTCTGGTCGTTCCGGAGCGGGCTGAAGTCCGGACATACATAAAGTAGTCTGGACCCAGTTCGCCCCCAAGTGCAAACTTCCTTGCTGGAGGACGCGCTGCCCCATTTTAAAAATAAAATGCGGAAAAGGCCTATGTTTCTGTGATTTGAACTTTTATCTGTATCTGTTTTAATTTTTGTAAGCTAGCTGGAGTCCCAGGGATGGGAGAAGAGTAGATAGATAGATAGATAGATAGATAGATAGATAGATAGATAGATAGATATAAAAATACAACAGCACCACCACTACCACAACAACAATAACAGCAACAAGATGTATAAAGGCTTGTCTCCAACAAGTGTGGTAATACAGACTTAATGAGTGAAAACCCTAAAGCTATCTCACAAAGACATGAAGTGGCTAAGAAACTGTCTATAAGTATTAAATCACAACCCACAGTCATGATGGGGGGGGGATGGAACATAAAAATGGGGCCACAAATAAACAAGGCATTTAAGACTGTGTTATATCGGAGGAGTACGGAGAGTACCACTGTTTTCTAATTACTGATCTTTACAGTTTTCTGATTCAGAAATGAAAGAATAAGGTCATTTCCACACTAGACTGTTATAGTGCTATTATTCCACTTTAAATATCGTATGGAATCCTGGGGTTTGCAGTTTGGGGGGGGGATAGGATGTTGAAAGTGGAATAATAGTACTATAACAGTCTAATGCGGAAATGGCCTAAGAGGATAAAGTGTTCTGACATATGATAAGATCCAAACCATGGACAATGGATTTATATTTTGTTAAAAAAATAAATTTCAGCAAATAAAATAAAGCAATCCAATTATGCACTTAGTCGCCTAGATGAAAATTGACATGTAGCCTGTGTTCTTCCATTGGAATGAATGGGGACCACCATGTGTGAATACATCTGAGCGCATATATCTCTCTGGCTCACAGCATACACATAAACACCTTGGAGTTTACTTTTACATTTCTTCCTTTTACAGGAAGGAATGTCAGCAATGATGAGCGATTCTGAACTCTAGTGCCTTATCTAAAAAGCATCCTGTGAGACTAAATTTTCAGCTGCTTGGCAGCTGTACCACATTCTAGCTTAGGTTAAATATATTAGGCCAGCATCCAACTTCTAGCAGATGAATTCCATTGCCATGGTCCTTTGTTGGTTGATGCAAGTAAACACTGAACTTTTGAAAAGTTTTTGTTGTGTGGTCATGTGAAATGACCTCACTCTCCCCACACTCAAACAATTCTGCTTATTGATTAGGAATCATAGATCTTCTCTGCTTTGCTCCAAATGAGACCCCTTTCCTCTCTCCCTTGGCTTGCAAACACACCTACCTATTCAAACACATCTATGCACTCAAACAAATCTTAATTAACTGGCTAAGTAGTTTGCATGTCTATTGTAGACATAGAGGGGACTGCCTAGAGTAAACTTCCTGTTGTTTGGTCAACACCCACTTCCCCTTGCATGTTCTCTTCCTCTTCCCTTTTTGTTCTTTGGCTTCCTTGCAAGCATGTGATCTCCGATCCTCTCGCACACATGCTTTCCTGTAAGCATGTGAGTTCTTATTTTCATCTTAAATTTCTTCAAGAATTTGAACTTGTGTAAACTATGCACAAGATTATGTGAATAAATCCTTTTTACATATTTTTAACCAAACTGTTTGTGTTTATTTTGAGCTAGATTAAGTCTGTCTGGGGTGGAGATGATAAAGTGGGACTGGTAATTTGTTCAACTTCTGCCTGTGCATTACAAAATACTCTGTTGATTGGGAGCTTTATTACTAAAAATCTCTCAATTCCCCAACAAGACTCATCTTCTGAGCTTTGAGCCAACTAAGAAAAAAAAATTGCTGCTGCATGAAACAGCTCCAGAAATTTAGTACAAAGTCACTGCAAACATGTCATATGGAAGCAACTCTGCCCCCCGCCCATCTTATTGCTAGTTTATCTAGTTTTAAATTAGTGCCTAGCTTAGCAATTTAACAATAAATTATACGACATAAAGTTTGTTGGAATAGATCCCACTTTATCAGAGAAGAGAAAGAAGATCTGGTGGTGATAACAACTGCATAAATGCAATACAAAATAGATTATTCTTGATTTTGGTTTTTGTATTTTTATTTTGGCAGTTATTGTTACAGATCTTTGAGGTCCAGAGTAGACAATATACTTAACACAGTTTTCACAATAGTGCTTTTTCAAAGGGTTTCTGTTTATCATAGCATAATTTTTCACACCTAAGTATCTCACATTTAGAATGCTTTGCTTTGCAATTTGTAATTCTCATTGGGATGTATAGATGGGTTTAATTTGCAAGTCTCACCACTGAGGAATGTTGTTGTTGTTGTTGCTGTTGTTGTGTGCCCTCAAGTAATTTTGAACTTATGGCAACCCTAAGGTACATACCTCTGAAGAAATCCTGTTGAGGAAGAGAAACAGCCAAATCGTATGGAATACGCATTCCCCTTAATATCTAGTTTGACCCTCAGAGACAACACTAGTTTTCCCTGAAATCAAAATACGCAAGTGAACTGTGGGAAATATTTCCAGCAGCTCAAAGTGCCAACTCACGTTGACCAATAGTTCAGCCTTGAAAAATCTACAGCATGGTGCCTCTTAATCCTGAAACAGAAGTAGCCTGTTGGAATCAAAATGATATGTGACAGGATAAACCAAACACTTAGGGTAGGATTTAAATTTAATCATTTCTTTCTCCAGTATTTCTCTGTACTTTTTTTATTCTGGGTCTGTGAAAGAATATACAGGAACCTTTCAAAAATTATTAGCACCTACTAATATCACAAATTAAAAAAAAAATCTGGGAATAGTCTGGGAATTTAGCCAACCAGGAAAATAGTTGCTGAGTATTTCCTCTTCTTTCCTGCCTAAAGTCTTTTCCCCCCAATGTCAGTGTTAACATAAATGACATTTAGATATTGGATTAAAAAGAGGGGGTTGAGAAATAAGACTGCTAACTTCCCTTGGCTTGTTTGTTTATAATTTTTGTATCCTGTTTTGCTTCACAAATAATGATGAGGGGAGAGTGAACAACCTTCATAAACACAAGCACAAAATTAAACATAAAAAACACTATTAAAGCTATTCTAAAATCACAAATACATAATAAAATTCATACCACTGAATTAATACTACTATACTACTGAAAAGATTGGCTCCATATATTTTGCTTCCTGTGGTGAAGAACAAGATGGTGCCTCCTATCCCTACAGCAGCTAATAATACTCATGGTTGTAACTTAGTTCAGTGCTTTCAGTGGGGGAATGATTTTCACCACACCTCAGTCAGTAGCCAAGTTAGGGGCGTGGGGAGGAAAAGGCATGCAGCGTACAGCTGTATCCCTAAACAGAGTGGAACAGCTGGGGAATTCAGGAGGAATACCCAGGGGGCTGCCATTAATATTTTTCTAGTATCTTCCACCCAAGTTAATCACCAGTCATCTTATGGTAGAGCAGAGTTGTGCCTTAACTGGAGGAGGCCTCCTCAGATGAAAAAGGAGAAGAGAAGTGACAGGAAGATGAGTCCCAGCCAGAGCCAAAGGATGTTCTGGCTGCTCTGTTGTGACAGAGAAGAGCCTGGTCCATCCTAGGCAGCACCTGCAGGTTTGGAGGAGGAAAGAGTCTCTGCAACTTGTTGTACATGGAAAGCTTTAATGCCACAAAGCCAGAACCACTCTCCTCACCTGAATTCTGCTGAGTTAATGAGACAATCCAGACTAATTTACTGCCTGCTATAAATTAGCTCACCAAGGGCCATTCAAGTGCTGCACAGGTATCACCTTGGAGCAAGTATAGCTTTTCCTTCTGCTCTGTGGAATAGAGGGGTACACTCTTGGGCATTTCTCTGATTTAAAACAGGACAGGCTTGTCCTGACCAATGAACTTCTTTTTGGAACCAATATGAGGAATCAGCAGGATCCAAATCCCCACTCAGCCATTGAAATCTACTGGATGACATTTGGCATATCAAACTCAATCAGTCTAAGTTGAAAGCAATGGCAAAATGTCTCTGTATAAATGTTGCCAAGAAAACCCTATGATAGCATTGCCCCAAGTTGGAGTTGACGTGAACGTGTATAACAATAACATGAAGTGGTTAATGCGGATTGGAAAATTTATTTTTGGCCATGGTCATGTTGGCTGGTGGATTTGAGGAGCTGTAATCTCCAAAGATAATTATTTTAAGTTCAAGAAATTAGTTCATTCTGTTATCTCTGACTGTGATGAACCTGGCGGGAGGAGTCTTGACGACAGAGCCCCTTTCGCAATTGAGAGTGTTTAATCGGTTTGGCTGGTGAAATGAAACCTTGGATAGTTCAGGGAAGGGGCTGGTGGAAAGAGGAAAATAATGGATTTTAACTGTCTGGTATGTGTTTGAAGAGGAGTGTGATTTGTGGTGTGTTTGAGGGAGGTTGGAGATTTGAAGAGCTCTGTGGAGGAGAGAACTGAGAAATTGGGTGTGTGAAAGATAGTGAATGAGTTGAAAGAGAGAGAGAGAGAAGAATGGTGTGCTGTTTATAAACACTGAGATACAAAACACATTTAAAGCAATAGTGTTACAATAAATGTTTGAAGGTCTGTGTTCTTTAAAACAGTGTCACAGAGTCTTATTTTGAATCCTGGAATATATACGCTAGCAATAATATCATCTTGACCTTAGTGCCAACAGTACCACAGTCTTGGAAAATATAAATCACTGCTGATCCTTACATCTGGGAGAAGGGCAGATTTAGGGAAGGCATTAAAGGGGGAGAGTCCTGAAAGAAAGAATAAAGGGGGGAGCAAGGGTGAGGAAGGGACTGCGTTCTCAGAGAGGGAGAACTGAGGTAGACCCGTTTGTCCTGGCCCTGGCTTGATTCAGAGATCTCCCTGGCTGTTCAGTTCTGATCACAAAGAGGTGTCAGACTGGACAGGCCGTGAGTGTGAGGCTTGGGTGCACCTTTCGCACTCAGCACTGATGGGCAGTGGTTTCCCCCGCGTTTTACACTGATTATCACAGGAAACACATTTTTTAGACGCTCAGACACATGTATGGTGAATGGGGATGACTCTTTGCATGACTCAGCTGAAAACAAACTAGTAAAGACCTTATAAGATGACAACAGAAGATTAAAATCAGTGCTTGAATCAGGGCTGGCTTCAGTGTCAAGGAGACTCATAGCTGAGCTACTAGCCCCATCCCTGAAAAGCCCCATCCATGGCCACTTGCCCTATCCCCAACACCAACTTCTCATTGAGAACAAATGTGCCAAGAGGAGAGTTCTATATGTTTAGGTTTGACCTCTTTGTGTGTCCATACATATATTTAGACATATATATATATAGATTTATACATAAATAGAGACTCCATCAGAAAACCGATTTGTGTGTGTATACAAACAGACTTCTAGGTTTTATTTTCTTCCCAAGGGAATTTTGTTGTTGATAAACTATTGTATTTTTTAAAATAAATATTTAAAAAAGAGACTACCTAGTGCCCACAGACGTTCTCTGTTAATATACCAGAGATCCCCCCTAATCTGGTGCCTCCAGATATGTTGGAGTACAGTATCCATCTCCCAAGCCTACATGTGGTGGCTGAGGATGATGGGATTTCTTATCCAATATATCTGGAGGATACCAGCTTAGTGAAATTTATAGCATTTTAAAAAATGCAACAGAAAAGTATAAAGTTTAAGAGCGACTACATACTTAGCTAGACACTTAAGCTCTCTTCATTTATGGATTTATCTAATACATATTGATAAAATGATCTGTCATCACATCAGATATTTACTAAATATTGCACTTGTGTTAAAATGTATTGGTTAATTTTTAATTAAATTTTCTGCTTAATTTGTATAACAAACTAGAGTTTTGAATAAAAAATATTTACTGCATTTTCTTTAGCATGAAAAGATATTGTTTTACTGATACAATCAGAGATAAAAGAAACCATCTGTTTGCAAGTAAAAAAGGATTCAGGATTATAAATGAAACAGTTGCCAAACAAACAAACCTTCCCTATCTGTGCTGTATTGATTGTGTCTTTGCATGTTGTTGCATAGTTCTGCATACATATTGTTGCTGTAAGTCATTGCAAATGGCAAACACATTTCTTTGCAGCCTTCTGTTTGTGTGAGAGTCGGGCTGGGGCAGCTGCTCTGACTTCACTTGATTTGCAGTACCTGGCTTAATTCTCATAATCAAGAATCCTTTCACACTATACAATTATAGCGCTATGATTCCACTTTACCAGCCATAGCAACCTCCTATAGAATCCTGGGATTTGCTGTGTGTGTGCACATGTGCCTTCAAGTTGCCTGTTGACTTAATAGCAACCCCATTCATTTTATAAGGTTTTCTTAGGCAAGGAATACTCAGAAGCAGTTTCTTCTTCTGAAATATAGCTTACAGCACCTGGCATTCAGGCCATTTCCACACAGGCTTAAGGAAACAGTGCAGAGCGTCTTCCAGGGAGGACGTCTGCACCTGGGAGCGGACTGGGTTGGACTTACTTAGTGTAGTTCCACACCTCAGCCCACTCCGGAACGATCCGAAGTGGTCGTCCAGCATGCTTTTGAAAGACCGCTTGAAACAGATCTTTCAAAAGCACAGAGTGCGCCACTCCGTGCCCGCGCTCCGGTGCAGATTTGCAGGCTCACACCGGTGTGAGCCTGCGATCTGCCGGGGCGGGCTTTAGGCTGGCAAGCTTCAGCGGTTGGTGGAGAGCCTCAACCAACTGGAAGCCACCATTTTTGTCCCCGGAGCAGTGCAAAGCGGCGGCCATGGACTGCTCCGACCAGCCTGGACCCAAGCGTTCTTAATAGTTAATAGTTAATGTGTTTTAGGGGTTTTTAGATGGGTTGGTGGGTGGGGAGGATGGGTTATGTTTCAATTGCTTTTAATGTATTTGATATACTGTTGTAGTACCGCCTCGATCCGTCGGGAGAGGCGGGATATAAATAATAATAATAATAATAATAATAATAATAATAATAATAATAATTATTATTATTATTATTATTATTATTATTATTAGTCTGGTAAGTACCAGCACGGGGCAATTCCCTCGCCCTGTGCGGAAATGACCTCATTGGCAATCTCCCATCCAGGACTGACCCTACTTAACTTCCACAATCAGATAGGATCTGGTGCTTTTAAGGTAGTTAGGCCATTTGCAGTTTAAGGAAAGGTATATAGAATTCTATGGCAGTGAGCACTAGTAGCTCACCACTTCAACCCCCTTAATTACACAGGATGCAGCTATGGCAGTTAATGTGGAACTATGGCATCATAATTCTGTTGTGTGAAAAGGCCCTTATTCACAGTGGTGTAGGCTTGAGTCAATTGAGTCATATTCAAGTCAGACTTAAGTCACTTCAGTGACTCAACTCAGACTTGACTCAGCAATAAACAACACACTGACTCAACTTGAGACTTGTATATTTTTAATGGCTGACTTGCTGCCCTTGGTTCAGTACATTCATTCAGAAACCTTGCAACTTACTGGTCACATTACTATCTGTCTCAAGCTTAAAGTGTGGACACATTTCTCAGAGGGGAACAGAAAATGGGTTAGGCAGCAGTCTTGGGTGGGGTTGAGGTCTGCTCAGCCACCTGTCCTCACTACATATAGGAGGAGCTTTCTAAAAAATTTCCTACAAATAGAAGGCAAGACTTGTGCCCAGAGTGCAGGGTGCATATCTCAAAGGGAAACAGAACATGTGTTAAGCAATGAGCTTGGAGAGTAAAGATCCTTCCTTCTAAAACTCTTGAAGATTCGGTAATGGGGAATAAGAAGGATCCTATTCCCCACTTCTGAAAAAGCCTCCAGCTTTGCAAATGGGAAGTACAAAGGATCCTATTCCCCACTTCTGAAGTACAAATGGCAAAATCACAAATATGGAGGGAGGACTCTCCTTAAATTGTTAAAACTGACTTTATTCAATTCTTTCCAGAAATTCTGGAGTATAGATTGGGGTATAAAGTTAACTTCCAGATCTGAGACTTGACTTGAGACTTGACTTGAAAGGATCTTGCAAGGACTTGAGACTTGACTTGAAAGGATCTTGCAAGGACTTGATGACAGAGACTTGGCAAAAAGATTTAAATACATCAAAGCTTATTCATGTACTCTGCATCTTTTTAGATTTCTCTGCTATTAATTTGATGTGCGGTTTGTGATAATAAACATGGGCTATGTTCCAGGGTTGCATAAGCAACTCTTACAGCTTTATGATGGTTTAGGAGTTCTGCCATGTCTATAGCAGCTGATCTTCTACTGATCTAGTCTGACTGGTTGCAATGAAATAAAATTCTTTATGTCTTTGTCTGTAACAATTGAGCCAGATCATTCAGCTTCTAATCTGCTGAATCGCTTTGGCTTTCTTTGACCTATAGAAACATCTGTCTGTCTCACCAAATATTAAGCTTCTGTCTTAATAAATTTGTTAAAGTGACATAAGATTCTGTTGGTTTTTTACTGCAAAAGACAAAAAGACCATCATGTGAAAAATGTAATATGGTTGTAAGGTAAAATTAGACACAGGGCTTGGTACTCTCTGAGGGCTAATACCGTGAGAAAGGAAATGGGAATAACTGTAACTGCAATGAAGAAATAATTCATGACTATATTGCTCAATAAGACAGTTTAGCTTTAAGAACTCGAAGGTGATCCAATAGTAATCTTCTTCAGTGAATGCAAAATAAAAAATTCTGCCAAGCAGTCCTTCATGAGATACAGATCTAATGCAATGCAGATTGAAATAATCACTTTCTCATTATATTAGTTCCTACAAATCACTAGACTATAGAATCATCTCTCATTGTAAAACAACATTTGAGAATTGATGCAGTATTCGGCATAATTTGCTCACCCCAATGTATTGTGTGCAGTTCACCCAATGACTTTCTGAACTGATCTCATCAGTGCTTTCATGTGTAAAACTTACATATTTGCATACTGTTTCCAGGGATCAATACATAACAGGGACCCTCAATTCTATTCAGGTCACATTTTCATCAGTAGGTAGTCTATTCAGAAACCCTGTTCCCCACACTGTTGAGTATATTACTCAACCTAAAGAAAGATTTTTAAACGGTGTCATTTTGGAAACATTATCTATTACACTAAAGTATTTTAGACATTATTGCCTAAATTCAGCTGTGCTTCTCAGTCTGATTCATGTGGTTTCTTAAAAGCAAATGTCCTGATTTGAACAGATGGGATGCAGATTTAGGCCCTTTCCACACGAGGAAATTAAGACAGGCCAATGTGTCTTGTAACGGAGGTTGTCTGCACCTTGGAGCGGACTAGGTTCAGATTATTTACCTTTGTTCAGCTGCTAAACCCGATTAAATGCGCCCCCAAGTGGTCGTCGAGCGCGCTATTTGAAAAACGGAAGAAACTCAGTTATTATTTATTTCTAAGTAAGTGAACTTAAGAATATATATAAAGCAAACACATAAAAATAGCAGAGTCGGTCAAGGTTTGTGGTGGTTTCTTCACCAAGATAAATTCTGTGACTTGAGATTTTGTCTCTCTGAGGGCTTTTCTGCACTTTGCGGGGAAAACGGGGCAGTCCATTACTCACCAGACTGGTCCGCTCCCCCCTCGATGACCCACACCGATCTGGAGCAGTGCGTCCCCACGCTACGCACTCTCTGGGGATGAAAATGGAGGCTTCCAGTTGGTGGAGGCTCTCCACCAACCAGAGAAGCTCCCCAGCTGGAAGCCCGCCCCTGGAAGATCTGCAGGCTCACGCTGGCACGAGCCTGCAAATCTATACTTTTGCGCAGCAATGGACTGGGGCACGCCAGGCTATTGAAAGTCCTGTTTCAATTGGACTTTCAATAGCATGGTGAACGTCCAGTTATAGGCGTTCCAGAGCGGGCTGAAGTCCGGACATACGGTAAGTAGTCCAAACTCAGTTCGCCCCCAGATGCGAATGTCCTCGCGGGAGGACGCTCCGCCTCGTTTTAGGAACCAAGTGCGGAAAAGCCCTGAGTTTCCTTCTGGACACAGAACTTTTTAAGAAGAGAAGTTAGGTGAAGAATTACCTAAATGATTACTACTAATTTACTTTCAGTGTTTTTTTTTTTCCCCTCGAAATTCATCAGTGGCAGAGGTAAAAAAAAAACAACTTCAAATATTGTGATAGGGAGGGAAAAATTTTTGAAAATTTGTGAGGTGTAGGTTACCTTTCTTTAAAAACAAGATAACTGACAATGAGGAAACACTATAGAGATTCAGTCGAGTCTTCTAGCCCTCTCGAGTTCCTCCGAGAGTCATGGGCCCATTGTTACCCATTCAAAGAATTGAAATACTTTTCCTAAGACTTGATGACAAGCGATAAGGACTTTACACCAAATATCCTGCTATGCCTGGTTCCCACTTTTGGCCTTACCCATCACAGGAATGCTACTCCTCAGGACTACTCTGTTTCCCCATGTTTGCTTTAAAACTAGGGTGGGAATTATGTGGCCTGCTAGTGTTGCAGAACTACAACTCCCAGCGAATGCCCCATTAGCTGTGCTGGCTAGCGCTGGAGGTAGTTGCGGTTCAACAACAACTGGAGGACCACCCAATTCCCAACAGTCTTGCCAGCTCCTTTTAGCCTTCTGAGTTGCTTCTGACTGTAGTTCTTTCTCTGAGCCAAATTACAATGTAATCAACATTGTGGCAAGAGAGGCTGCAGAGAGATAGAGACCTGCAGCTACTGTGGCTTTTTAAAAAATTTTTAAAAACATAAATACATCTCTACACTCAACTGCTCATCAATCATATCACCTGAAAAGTAAGGTAATCTAGCTGTCTTGCCTTTTCATCCTTCCAATGTTTTTTTCAGTCTCACAAAAAAACAAAACAAAAAACCCCCCACCAATTATTAAAAGAGAAAACAGAGACGGAATGTCAATACAGAATTAGACTAAATCATGCCCTGTATCAGGATTGGCAAAGCTTGGACTTCGGGCCACAGATGGCTCTTCCAAGGCTGTTTTGTCAGCCTCAAGCCCTCCAGACTTCCTGAACTCTGCTTTGTCTGTCAAAAATAAAAGTTGGAAGCCTCCAGGAAAACTCATATCTGAAATAAGTTAATGAACCATCCAACTGTTTAAGATTATTACTATTCTTAAAAATGTCCACCCCTTCTCTAAGCCCATGGGTAATTTCTTCACAAGTTGACATGTACAGTTCTCACAGAGTTCAGGCAACTGACCTTTGGTAAATATATCTGAGACTGGTCTGTAAGGCTGTGACCCCAAACATAGTTGCTTAGAAGAATGTTCCTTTAGAATTAATAGATTTAAGATTGGGACACTAAGCTCTAATGACCACCTTGATCGCTTGCAAGCTCACTTGCAGCCTAACATAATTCTGACCATTTCCGCACTAGACTGTTATAGCGCTATCATTCCACTTTCAATATCCTATGGAATCCTGGGGTTTGCAGTTTAGGGAGGAGCCGGCTGGCCCTTCTCTAAACTGCAAACCCCAGGATTCCATACGATGTTGAAAATGGAATGATAGCGCTATAACAGTCTAGTGTGGAAATGGCCTCTGTGACCATACCAACCTAGGGAAGGGGTGAGTGATTACGGCCTTTTAAATGTTGGTGAACTCCAACTCCCATATATCTTAACCAGCATAGCCAATAGTGACAGGTCTTAGTTCAACAACATCAGAAGAACCACAGTTGTGGATTGCTGCTGGGGACATAACGTCAAACTATGATCATGTTGTTTTCTTTTTATTCATTGAATTGCACTTTAAGCAAATACATAGTTCAAGCATATGCTTTTAAGTTTATTGTGTGTGTGTGTGTGCATTTTATTTTATAATTTGTGCTTACATTGGATTTATTTAGCTTTTTTGAGGTAAAATTCTGGCCATGGAAGCAGCACAACAGGAAACGTATGAGAAATGAAGAAGCTTAATAGGGCAACACCATCCACATCAAAGGTCACTCTTCCCATTGGGTGGTTCCATCATATTTTGTCTGCTTGCTGTGAACAATACACTGCAGTTACATTGATAGTCAAATAAGTAACCCAATAAATTAATATTGGGTCTTGAGGACTAGACTGCAATATTTCAGCAGCAACACCATCTAGATTCAGTGCGGGAAAAAAAAAAATTCCACATAAACAGCTAGTTTGATTTATGAATCACAGTCATGAAAAAGCATTTTTGCCTTGATATTCTAATGCATTGTATGAAGCAAACATACTGTGAACAGCAGCTTCATGAACCATTTAATTATCTGCCTATTTCTACTAGCTTTTTCATTTAATATTGACAGAAATTATGTCAAAGAAAAACATGGTAGGGAACCCATCCACATCTGTACAATTAAATACATTTAATAAATGATATTATCTTTCTCTTCAAAAAAAATAAAGATGGACTGTAGATACAACACCATTTCAATGACTTATTTAAGTAGCTTTTTAAAATTACTTACAGATTCCCACTGAAGGTCATTTGTAAGTGATTTGGATTTCTAGAATTGGATGGTTAGATATAATAACATTTGTTCAAAGTTGAGGGAAAATGGCATATAGCCACATTCTTAAGATCCTGTAATTGAGTGAAATCTTGGAATTCAGCAGATGACAAGTTCAAGGATGACCCTATTTTACTAAAGCCCAGTTGGAACGCATAAAGCCATCTGATTTTCAGTTTTCATGTGAAACTTTTTAGAGCAGCAGGATTAATGAATGCATGAGAATGTGTCCTTGGATTACGATGCATTCCTTCAGAATGAGAATAAGAAATATGAGAAATATTAAAAAGAAAACAAATGCGGCATTGTTAATTTCTTGCTATGTGGCTGAAATGCTTGTAACTAAGTGTCCATAACATGACTTCAGTACTGGTTCATTTTCTCACAAACGCCAGGTGCATTCATTGGAAACCGTTGTAAACAGTACATGAGTCTGCTAAGAGACAGAAAAGAACATAAACTACCATTAAACTCCGTTTAGTTCCCTATAAATGCTAAGAGATCCTCTCTCCTGGAACTAACAAGATAATAAATTTAAACTGACTCACATTTCTAACATAGACAGTGGAGCTCTCTATTTACGAGTAGGTCTCTGTATCAATATGAACAGTTTAATCTGATGTTATGTAGCTTATTTACGAAAAAAAAGACTGTTGGTTAAACCATGTAACTCTGCTCTATGTAATTTGAAACAAAGACACAATGTCACAGCTGGTTCTGAGATCCTTATTTTCAACGAGTAGATGAGGGCAGTTAGTGGTGGATTTGCGGTGAGTGTAACAATAATCTTTGATCTGTTTATTTAAAAATGATCAAATTGTGAAATTTTGACTTACTTGACAAGTTTACCAGCTGTTCTATTAGACAATTCCTTGGCTAAAAGTCACTCATGTAATAAGAATAGAAATTTATTATGTAATGGCAAACTATAGCTACAAAATGAAACATGTACACTTTCCAAACATCCACAAAAATAACTTTGAACCATCAATGTGCACTCTGTTCCAGAAAAATCAGCTGTTGAAGTATCTGGGAACAATTCTTAGATGAAATCAAAGGACTGATATTGAAATTTACTTAAGAATCCTATTTCCTAATGGTATTGCAGGCTACACTTATTTAGTGTTTCATTCTAGGGAGTTTCTCCTTAGTGAGAATATTCTAGAGTAAAATGACATCTGCAGCCTGTTTCTTTGAACCCTCACCTGGAAAGAAGTTACAATATAAACATATTTGTTCATATTTTGAACCAAAAACGGGAAATGGCAGAACCCAGAGGACCTCAATGCTTCATTTTTCTCTCCTTTGCAGGGCTGCAGTGTATAGTTGTGACTACTATCAATTCCAGCTACCTTTCTGGCTCTTTGGGGGTGAGAATTTTTTTGCACAAAGAGGTTGCAAACTTTTCAATTTTTTTTAAACAAAAATGAGATAATTGTTTAGGGTTGCCCCCAGCAGTTTGGTGTGGGTCCTAAGGGGCAATATTGGATAACCTAGATGGCAACACCTTGTGGTCAGGTGAAATGATTCACACCTTTGTCTTCTTGCCTTAAACAGTATGGAGTGACCAGGTTTGCTTAGGGGTTATGACCACTGTAGTTAAAACAGTTTTTCCAGGCTCTGAATACACCAAATTCTCAGAAAGCTGATAAAGTTCAAAATCACAGAGTGGGTAGATATAGGCGTCTAGCCATGGTTGGGCTGCAGTTCCCATATCACCACAGCCAGCAAAGCCAATAGTGAAGGATATGGGAGTTTTAGTCTAACAGCATTGGGGTGGGGGGACATTTCCCATCTCTTTGAAAACTCAGTAAGACTTACCCTCAAGCCCTATGGAGCCCTGAACAAGCTGGTACAGGTTGAGGCTATAGCAATTTCCATATTATGCACTCACTTGAAGCATAAATTTAACAACTCAGGGGAGGTGCTGCCTTTTCTGAAAGCAAACACAGCATATGAATCAAGGTCTTGGGTATCTTTCTGGCTTCGATAGCCTCTGCCAAATTGAAAAGCCACATATTAAATTTCCACTGGGGCTTTGAAGATTTTTTTTTTTTGCTGTCGCTGTTCAGTTGGAAAGCAGGAAGTGTGAGGTAAAAAGCAAAATCTTGAATTCAGTCCTCAATATAAGAATTGGGTGTACTTGTGGAGCTTTGGGGATTTCATCTCAGTAGTTTTGCTGGACTGTAACCTTACAATACCATGACATCCTTTGAGTGATATGCTGGTGCAGCTGATAGCAAGCCTCATCTTCTGCACATATTTCCTGGCACTGGAAGTCTTTTGCTTGGGTCATAAATCAAGTTTAAATCTTTCTTCTACAGTTAAAGTATTTTGTGAATCAGCTCTGGATGAAGAAATGGGTGTTGCTTCTTTCTGGCTGAGATGTTACTCACAATACATAGTGATTCACAGAAACCTGGCATTTCTTCAACTGATGTTCCGCATTAAAAGAATATGTTCCTCATTTGTTTATTTGGAATTAATATTTACTTGGCACAGTCAATATAAATTCAATCAATATTTCATTCTCTGCCTTAGAGAATGTTTCTTCTTTTGTTTGTTATGAATTAACATTTGCTTGGCAAGTTCAATTCATAATATTTACTGGGATTTCTTTACCCCAAGTCAATTGCAGACATGGGCATCCCAATCAGGACTGAGACCATGCAGGTGGAAAAAGTTAAAGATCCTTTACACCAACACTTGGGTCTTGATCACATCTAATTTCATTGTTGTGTGCCTTCAAGGTGTTTCTAACTTATGGTGACCATAAGGTGACCTTAATGGATTTTCTTGGCAAGACTTGTTTAGTGGGGGTTTGCCTTTCCCTTTTTCTGTGGCTGTGAGAGTGTGACTTGCTCAAAGTCACCCAGTGAGTTTCTATGCCTGAGCAGGAATTCAAATTCTGGTGTCTGGTGTCTGGAGTCATAGTCCAATGTTCAAACCACTACATCACTCTGGCTCTCCCACACCTAGTAATTATTTACTTTTAAAAGTCAGTCACACAACTGTGGATTGCCCATTTGGCAGTTCATCTACTTTGACTTTTATTTTTCATAAATCTCAGCCTTGGGTTTCCAGCTGTAAGAGGCAACAAGGATACATTTAATAAGCAGAGCTCAAGAAAGACACATTTTGAGGGTTACAGCTCCCAGATCCCCCAGGCACCCAGAGGTACTGTAGTCCATAAAAGTAATTTTGTCCAACCTCTATTCCTATATGCTTTTGCCATCAGTGTGGCTGCTCCAAGTGTCCTTCAGACTCTAAACCATCTCCTAGTTGCTATCACAGCCACTGTAGTTAGAAGACATTAACTTCCAATGGAGAAGGGAAGTGGAAAGAGGATTACTTTGCATGTGATCATTAAGACACCATGTTGTCATTATGAAATTTGAAGTTAGGCTAGATGATTTCCTGGACATCTCTTCCAGTGATTTCTACAAGGAATGAACTTACTGGTCACAATAATTCACACTGAGTGTTTAGGTCTTCCCCAATTAATTTACTATTAAATGAATGTCTGGATGACATACCCATCTCCCTCTTTAAAGAATGTTCTCAACATGTTGGCCAGATTGTGGAGTTAGGGTACAGTACTTTCCCATTATTCAAATAAAATTTGTGTACTTGAAGTGGACAAAGAATGATCAGGATTCCTCTCTCACTCTCACCTAAGAAATGTGTGGACTCAGACTGGGTATAAAGTGGCATACCTTGGAATGAGCAGAGGAGGGGTGGAGGGGGGTGAAGGGAGAGGAGAGGCATGGCTACATCACACAGGGGCATGACTATGTTGCATGGGGGAGACAAAGAGTGAGGCACTCCCAAAAAATTGCCACTAGGGGTACACCATCCTCATTGCCCCCCCGTCCCTACACCAGTGAATGTATATGCAAGGAGTTGGTGCTGTAGCTATAACCTTTCCACACAAGGTTGATACATCATAGCAGCGTCGTATCATTTTAGCATCATAGTTTTCCTTGTGGTTCTGCATGTTTTCAGCTCCTAGAACGGTTCACTGTGATGGGAAACCACTGTATGTGAAAACCTGAAAAACTCTGATTTAAATCTCCCAAACTGGTTCTGCTTTGGTTTTTGCTTACAGGCAGAAGTGTAGCATCGATTCACATTGCAGAAGTGGCCAGCTGTGGGCGTTCCCAGGCTGTCCCTTCCATCATTTCCGTCCCTATCTCTCTCCACCCATCAAAGGACAGGCTGCTGTCATTATTGTCTTCCTGTGTTAAACTGACAGTGGGAAGAGAGTGGATCTGGTAATGGACTGTTAAATCATGTTTTTTTTCTCCACATATCAACAAACATACATTCCAACACACAAACCTAGCAACACAGAAATGTGTTAAAAATGTGTGTGTGTTTTTTGAAAAATAGACCAATCAGCAATGGCAGGGCAGGGTGATGGAGGGGAATGGGAGTGGCCAGGGACTTGCTGTTGTGGATGCAGCAATGGCTGTTCTCTGCAGTAGTACAATGTAAATGGGTGGGTGTGGACAGCACAGTTTCTGAATTTCTGAATTCACTTTCCGAATCAGAGTATAAAAACACCGCTCTTGACACACAGTGAACCACTTCTCCCCTCTCATGTGGAAATGGCCAATGTGTGACAAAGAGAGATTAACAGAACCAGGGAATTTCTGGATCTTGTACTAGAAACCAACTGGAGAACCTATAAGATTAGAAGTGCCTGTTTAATGCCTTCACCTATGTTCAACATACATAGGCCTAAATACCCTAAAGGCACCAGATCCTTTCTGATCTTCAAAGCTAAGCAGGGTCAGCCCTAGAACTTGGACAGGAGACTGTCAATGGGTACCAAGTGCTGTTAGTCATATTTCGGAGGAAGGAACTAGTAAAACCATCTCAGAGTATCCCTTGCCTAAGGAAGCCCTGTGAAATTCATGGGGTTGTCATAAGTTGACAGGTGACTTGAAGGTACAAAAACACACAATTACATCTGGAAATACCACTGGAAATCTTATGTTCCAGTCTCTTCATCAAACTCCAGATAAACTCCATAACCTCTGGACAGAGAACTGAGGTACACGTAATATCATGGGAGAAAAATCCATAATGACAGAGGAAGAGGAAGAAGAGCCTTTGTCACAAGCTCTGAAGCTGGATGTCATTTCTATATCTGAGCCAAAGTCTGAGTGTGAAAATAATGGGGAGTGGGGTCTAAAGTGCTCTTCCAACATTTTAAAAGGACTATTCTTCAAACCTTTTCATAGAAGTTTGCACTACATCCACTCAGTTTCCCCTCCTTTCTGCTGATTTGGTACCATTTTTTTTCTCTACCACAGTATGACCTCAGTCAACCACATACGAGCACAATTATTTCAGACAGGGAACAGCCAGATCTACTTGTAATAAAGCAAACTCAAGAAGCACTGCCTTCATTTTGAAAGTTATATTAGAAAGAAAACTCTACTACTGAGACTTTGACATTGGTTGCAGCCTCTCTTCCTTATTTGCCAATATTAGCAAGCTTTTGTAGGCCTGGGAGTGTCTTCCTTGTCACACTCCATGCCAACTTTTTAAAGAAGCCAATGCTTCCATGACCTCCTTCTCTGACCAGACGTAAACAGATAATTTGTAGTATTCCCATCAGACAATCAGTTGGAACACTTCGATGTAATCCACCAATGCAATTACACATATATTTAACTATATAAACAGAAAAAAATGAACTCTTTACTATTGTACACAAGTGAGATGTCTTTTTCTGCAGCCCTTGGGATCAAACCTTCTGTCAGCATGCCCATCAGTTTTGAAGGGACCCTTCATAATAGCTGCATTCAGAATCTGATCTGCAGCATGAAAATGAAAGATGCTCTCCTTGACTTTCAGCTACTGATGACATTTCATGCCACAACATGATATGCATGATTGCCATAAAGTAATGCAGTACCGTTGACATTTTTCAAGGAAGAAATGTTGTCTTGCAAGGCAGATGGTTTCCAGATCTGCTGTTGTCACTCATTAAGATAGCAGACCAAAATTCTGTTCTTAAACAATTCTCACTCTTGGTTGTTTTAAACATTTTAGCATAAGAGTTTTCCTTGCAAATAATTCAGAGGTTTAGGGGATGCCACTGATAAACATGCATATAGCCCAAAGGTATCTAAATTCAAAGCATGGATCCTTCTCTCTATCTCTGTGTGTGTGAGAGAGAGACATGCCTGATATTGCTAGCAAAATGTCAAGGTTAATGGTAACTATCTCATACTGAATGCAGAATCTCATAAAACAGTCATTGCTGAAAAATGTGTTTAAAAATATGTTTTGATCCTTATGTACCACCTAGTCTGTATGAGGGAATACAGATGTTTCTAGACCATACCTCCCATCAACCTTAGTCAACAGAGGCAATGATGAAATTTGATGGGAGTTCCCATCCAAGAACTTTTGAAGAGCCACATATTCTCTTCCCTGACCTAAATAGCTTATATGAATTTATTAGCAGATATTGAGGGACAGCAGTGAACAATTCATTTTTAATTAACAAATAATTAAGTTTCCTGGTAGTGTTTACTCTGACTGGTGCCAGCAGCTCCATAGAGTCTCAGGCCGTTTTTCTCCTCAGTTATCTATTATATTATCCCTCTTGTCTTGAATTATGGACATGGAACTTGGGAACTCCTGAATGCTAAGAATGTGTTCTACCTCTAATCTATGGTGTTCCATCTGCTAAATATTGACAGTTCCACTGTCCAGCTCATAACAGAGCCTCTCCTTAGATTTTTTTAAAAGATGTTAACTGAGATAATTCCAAACAAACTAAAGTACTGTTGTTCCTAAAAGAGTTAATCCAAAAAGAGCAGTGAAAACACTGAACAGGTTCTGACATGTTGCTTCATATACATCCCTTCTCACAAAACACTTTGATTGGACAGTTCTGGAAAATTCATTTACTGTTTGGAACCTAGAGGTGTCAGTCATAAAACCACAGGCACCTTCCCAATGTCTGTACATTTCCTTTTATAGGGACTTTGACTGTAAGAGATGCACCAATATGGAAAACTGGCCTCACAAACCAAAATTAATGCCACTTTCAAAGCTTTGGAACAAGTCTGATGCAGTTCCGACTGCATCATTTTAGTCTCAGGTAAGAATCTGGAAGTGGTCAGAATCTCTCTGGAATGGGCCACTCAGCCTTCAAATTTAGGGTTCATTCAAAGTGGGTATACATCTCTAGACCCCAAGATGGCATATTTCCCTTATTGATAAAACATTCCAGTCTGCTGGAAAGAAATGCTGTATCTCTGCAACAGATGTGCTCTATTAAGGGAAGGAGGAATGTTGGATCTCCCAACCTGATTATCTGGGAAAACCCTTCAACTTCCTGATCTCAGGCAAAAGAATCTTAACAAATACTGTGGTGAAATCACTTTCTCTGCTTGACTTTAAACAAGCAACTTTGAAAAGTTAAGTAGGAAATCTGAGAGGGAAGATGGATCTTCTTGTTCCTTGTTACCATGGGACACATCTGGTTGGCAGGTGCATGTTCTCAGTATCAGGGTCATCCCCATTGTATCTCAAATCAATTGTTCACCATATTTAATCACTGTCAGCCTTGTCAGACTCAATGTTATGTGCAAAAGAAATGTTAGAGGTACCATCCCACATTTACTAAGATCACTGCTATGGCACTTCACATTCAAGGATACACTTTTGATCTCAGTGTCTTGTGTAGAATTATTACTCTGAAGTTGTAATCCAAGACTCACTTACATAGGAGTAAGATCCACTGAACATAATGGTTATTGTTCTTGGGGAGATAAGCACAGGATTGCACTATGAGGTTGCTGTGCACTTGGATCCAGTCAGTCACTCCTATTCACATGGATGGCAGTCAGAGGCTCTTTTTGTATGGCATTTTCCATGGGAAAGAGGGCCTGGAGCATTGTGCTATTGTGAGGAGTGATCTGCATGACACACTCACAATCACCCAATGCTCCAGGGGATGGCAGGCGCTGATAGTGCACCTTTTCATTTTCGGCTAGAAGCCAAAAATGGTGCACGATCACACATTGCTGCTGGACTCCATGTGCACTTACTTGGCGTGCGGAGCCTCCAGAGCTGCGCCGGTCATGCTTCTTGCCCCAGTGCAGCCTGGGAAAGTCCCAGGCTGCACTGCAGAAGGAAGAGGTGGGGCTCTTGTGCGAGCAGGCAGCTCGTGTGGAGCTGAAGGACCCCGGATGCGAGAGCCTCTCGCCGGAGGCTGCTCGAGCGATCCCCGCACCCCAGCGCTGGAAAATGGTAAGGTGCAGGAAGGGCCAAAGAAAACCCTGTATGTGAACAAAAAACTACAGAAAGTAAAATCTTCAGAGTCTTCATACTTTTTTCCTTCCTCACTTAATTAAAAGTCAGTTATCATTGAAAATTTTAACAAAAATTTATCTAACAAAAAGTCAGTTAAAATTACCACCACCTTTATATCTATATATATGAGTCTGGGGGAAAAAGAATGGAAAAGAAAAAAAGTGAATCTTGGATTCAAATGGAATAGAAGTGGGCAGGGAATGATGTAGGGATTTATTTGGAGACCAGGACTATCAGGCAACCTTTCATAATTTCAGGCCTTTTAGGTCTGAAAGACAGGTGCCCCTTCCCATGAACTTGTACAAAAGGAAAGTATTTGGAGTTGAGTATATGTGCAGGTACATTGTGACTCTTTTTCATTAATTATATTCTGGAGTAGTTTTTAGTATATTTTATTCAATAACAAGTGTGGTCAAAGTACAGTCCATAGGCTTCATGGAGCCTCTGTGGCCGTTATGTGGCCTCTTGAAGTAAAATGGCAAAAAAAAAAAAAATTGACCCCAAATGTCCCAGTTTATGCAGAAAAATGTTCTGCATATACTCAGAGACTCTCAAAAATTTCAGTGTAATTTTCTACCCTTGATACACTGACTGAATTTTATAGGTATCCATTTATAATTTAATTTGTGGTGGATCAGTGTCTTCTAACTGAAATAAATAATTCTCTCTTTGACTTAAGAAATATAAACAGTGAGAGAAGTGTGCTTGTTGATAGGGGATGGAAAGAAAAGAGAGGTGAAGATGAGTGACAAACTGAATTGAAGAGGCTATTAGGTGATACTCCATGCTTTGGGATAGAGTATCCCAACATGGCATTTCAAAGATGTGCCAAAATTTCCAGGCAAGAATCAGATTATGAGCTTTGTAGTCCAAATGGAGAAAAACTCTAGTTTAGAGGAAAGCAACTTTAAAAATGTTTGTGTTAAATTAGATGTTTAAAAACACAAAAAGAACCCTTTTGGAGCAGCCAATTACAAATGTGTTTACTGCAGTCAACAGTCCATGTTATTCTCTGTAAATCCCTTCTCAACATCAGTTACAAAAGTTAATCGGCAAGTTAATGATAACCCAACAAAACTACAAAACTGGTAGTATTTATGGTAGTGAATTAATTTCCCAATTTCTAATGTTTAAAACTTTGTATTATTTGTCAAATCTAATATTCCAAACTGTGAATTAGTCTGCTGTTTACAGAAGTACATGTCATAATACATCAGTAACAGTCTTTAACTGACCATGTGCCTCTTTTGCTTTTGGGATGAATCTTAGGAGGAGTGGAAGGGATAATAAAACCAAGCTTGATATACAAGGCCCTGGATCTCCTGCACACCTTCTGCAAGGCTGCTTTAAAATCAAAACTGATTTAACTGCCAACTTTTAAATTATCTATGACACTTATTTGTTTTTGTTGCAGATACACACTTTTAGAGAGCATTTTAAATTGCAGCCTTCTGTTTCCAGTGCCAGACTACTAGTAATTCTTTAAATGAGAAAACATAATATGTAGTGACACTTCCAATAAGGAAAAAGACTTAGCAAGACCTCAGCAACTCAGCATTTTTTTCCCTGAAATAAGCCTACAGAAATAAAATTAAATCAGAGCTTCATGGAGGATACTGGAACCACTTCGGGCCAGCTACAATTTGAGTCACATTAAAATTAACAAATTGTTGGATGAAACAAGAGTTAAAACCTCTGATCAACCTAAATAAACATTAAAGTGTTTTAAGGTTTCCTTTCTTTTGCACTGCATCTATGTCTCTCTGTCCAAAGGAATGCAGTTTTACTTTCTCTGTGCACTGTATGGCTAGGAAGCTTGAAACAAGATGAAGTTTGAATTAATATGTGGATTTTCAGAAGCTGACAGTAAGCAGGTTATTAAAAATCTAACACAGCTATACCATTGAACGGTATGCATATGTATGATTTTAACTGCCAATAGAGTAAGTGCTGCATGGTTTACCATTCATTAAATGGCTTATACTGAAGCTCATTTACTTCTATGCAGACTCTTTCCTTTGGTATAACATTAATATTCTTGCATTAATTTAAAAGCTGGCCAGATGCTGCTTTAGATCAACTCTTGTCATGAAATGACCCATCAGCCTCTCCTATTCTGTGATATAAAATTCACTTAAATAGAGGTACATCCTATGGAAACCAACCAGAGTGTCTTCTAGTAAGTGTATATTTGGGGATATTGTTTATGTTAAATGCAAATAATTTCATTTCTCAAATTGTAAACATGGAAAGCAGGAAGATGTACTGGAAATTATTGACTTTGGGCTAGTACTAAAGCCAGTGCAACTGATATAGAAACTGTTGTTTAAAATAGCACACTTATGTGATGATGCCTTAAATGTCATGCGTATAAGGACAGTTTACAAAATGTTACATTCTTCTGTTTCCAGTGGTGTTCACTTCAATACCACTTCAGTACCAATTACTTTATCTTTTAATTATTATTTTAGATCGGGAGAGGCCTTCTGGAATCCAGCCCCAGTGCTTATTTTCTCTGATGTTCTTCCTAATGCACTTGTTGAGGAGGCCCAGATTAATAACAGGATCATCACATCAAGCATTAATTGGTGAATGCCCTTTGCTGACAGGCCCTCCACAACTGCAATCAAAATTAAAGATGTCCCCATGACATATCCTAAATTCTAGTTACTAACAACAAGACACATCCTAACACTGGCCATTTCTGCACTACAATGTTAAACTGCTGCTATTCCACTTTCAACGCCCTGTGGAATTCTGGGGTTTGTAGTTTACTGAGACCAAAAAGCTCTTTGGCTGAGAATTCGAAGTGCCCTTCCCTAAACTACAAACCCCAGAATTCCATAGGAGGTTGATAGTGGAATAGCAGCACTTTAACGCTGTAGTGCGGAAATGTAGACTGAAAAACAGGACAAAAAATCTCATTTGCTCATAGGTAAACAGAGCAGTGATGATGATGCTTTTGTGGTTTGCCAGACAAAACAGAATCTTTAAAAACCACGCAAAGCTTCATTAGTTGAGAAAATCACCAGAGCTCCATAGAGCATTCTTTACTGTGTCTCCACCATCTTCCCCTTTCCCACTTTCAACCTCACTTTTGTGGTTTAAGGAACAGTGGAGCTTTGGAAAAATACTTTTTTGAACTTCAGTTCTGGGATTGCCTGGCCACTGACTGGGGCATTGTGAGACCTATAGTACAACAGGATAACTTTTTCAAGCTCTGGGAAGTTAGGTCATATGAAGATATCAATATGCCATGCAACATACAATTTCAGGGTCTAAAGAGGTTCAGCTTTGTGGCTGGGAGGCTGTTACCACAAAAGCTGCCTTTCCCTCAGTTTATGAAGCCAATAAAAAAACAACTAAGAGAGACTGACTAGGGTAAGAAGGCTTATTTAATTAAGTCAATTAAAATTACCATTATAAATTGATCAGTTGAACTGACATTTCTTTATACCAATTGTGTCAGTGATGAACACATTCTCCATTTGAAATTTATATTCTCCTTGTCCCTTCAAAAACACACGTTATTGGTTAAATTTTTACATTGTCAGGCTGACATAGCCTTTTACTTATCTCTAGAGCTACATTGCTTGCTGTTCTTTCTCCTCAGAGTTAAAATCTTTATCTTCCAGCATAAGCCAGCCAGTAGCCCTTTGTTTTTCGCTCCAGTGTCTCATTATCTTTTTCCACATCCTGTTAACAAAACAGTTCCCTTTTACTTTTCAACGTATGCTCCTGGTTATACTGTAACACCCATCATATTTCTTAAAGGCACATATTCAATTGCTAACTTCATCTGCTAGAAAAATACTAATTAATTCATTATTTTATATTACACGTTATCAAGGTTGCTCTCCAAAACCTCAAGCAGAGGTCTCTTATTGCTAGCCAAGATCCTCCTGGCCAAAGTACTGTCTGAGGAATCTTCTGCACACAATCACAGTCTCATCCCATCTTCTATCTGATGATGTAAGAGGATGGAGTGAAAAAGATGTGGAACACCTGCCAGGAAGTACCATATACATAAGTAGAAGTGTCTGTGTCCTCAAGCCTGCAAACCAAAGGATGCACCAGAAAGTAAATACCATACAACTCAAGGGATCTAAGGAGACATGCTTACAAATGTAAGGTAAGACAGAAGTGAAGCACCAGTGGTTCTTCACATGTTGCTGGGCTCCGATTACCATCATTCTGGCCCACTGGCCATGCTGGCTGAGGTGATGGGAATAAGAATCCAACAACAGTTTCCCAACTTCTGATAGGAATTTTCAGTCTAACCTTGAGAAATTCTTTGGCCATTTCATTTTCACATGAGATGCTACTAGCACCAAAAACTTCCCTCTGAAACTAGCATTTTGTGTCCCTACTGTAACATTTTCACTACTTGAACAAAATAAAAGTATATTTTATTTATGCATACATCCATTTATTTTATAATCTTCTATATCTCCATTAACGTCCCTGGGTATTACTTTCTGAACAGAAAATTTGGTACCAGAGGCAGAAATAACATGGAAGAAGGGTTCTTCCAAAGGCTCTTTCTAGGAACAAGTTTTTCTATCACCAGCCTTCATTTTTATGATTTCCATTGTGGTGGCCAAACTTACAAATCTGTGCTTTAAAAAAAATGACAGGGGAGGGGCCTGGGGAGGATGGCTTATGTACTATCTCTCTTGCTCTCTGTTTAGTTGTTCACACATGCTCCATATTGGAATGTGGAGGCAGCCACTGTTTACCTTGCCTGTTGTGAACAGGTTCACACAGCTCCAGTAGCATCAGCTCCAGTATAATTTCATTCTTTTCCAGCTTAAGCTTCATTGTATTGTTTACTGTAAGCATACTGCTGTAACCTGACATCAGAGGCTTGTGTTTCTCCAGACTTCCTTCACCATTCTCTCAATGACAATGTGGCTAAAAAACTTCCAGCTAGATAACAAACAGGGGGAAAGGAGGTTGGGCAGCTGTAAAAAGACTTTGTAAAAAGAAGCTTCTTTATCAAAGGCTTTGTCAACTGCCCCTATTCTTACAGAGTACTAAAGGCAGCTAACAGCAGCTAAAGGCAATGCTATGGGAAGACATAATCAAAACATGTAGCCCATATTATCTGCAAACAATTGTTAGTTTCAGCTAAAATAGATCCACTGAATTAATAAGAATTAATTACATAAATTTCCCCCTATTTAACGGGTGTATTCTAGTTGCATCCAGCAATTGGTTTTAGGCTATGGTTAGCAGATCTCCGAGCTGGTTTCCAGTTTTCACCGATCATCTCCAGGCAGGAGGCAAGGGTGCAGATTCTCCAAGCTGGTTGTGGGGAGGAGGCTGTGCTCCAAGGAAGAGCAAAGGGCTATGTGCAAATCTCCAGTTCACCTAACACAGAATCAGCTTGCTGCAATTGGCAAGGCTCAAGTGATTTGTTGTTGCAACTTGCAAAGACTCTCAAGGAGATCTATGTATTTACTTTGTCAGCTTTCTCCTTCCCTCCTTGTTTTTGTGGCACCAGCACTCAGCTTCCCTTCCACTCTTCATTTAGGTTCTGGCAAGTAGGCGAAATTAATTTTTTCTTATCCTGTGTCCCTAAACAGCTGAGAAGGAATATTCCCCTCATTTCACCTTGATCTAGGAATGCTGTAGCCCCTTTAGCTAAAATTTCTGTCTTAATTTTCAAACAGGGGAAATGTGTGTGTGTGCTTGAACCATAAGCTGTGAGCAACTGTGGTTGGTACTTAGTGCATAATAGTGAATGACACCACCAGGTTCTCAGGTTTTGGCCCAGAAACCTCAGGACCTGGGATGATCCTGAACTGGGAACCCTAACTTAGCTTTAGTAATATAATACATTTATATCAGACTTTGTAAAGACGATACAAAATATTCTGAATCCTACCCCTTCTTAATATATGTGGGGGTTTTCTTCCCCATCTTTATGTAACCCAGTTTAATCTGCATAAGTGAAACGCAGCCTTTAGGATGGAACATGAGCACCCGCCCCTCCCCTCGCTCTGTGGGATTTCCTAGAATCAACACATTACAGATGAACAGTGTTGGGGACATTTCCCCCCTTTTTCTCTCTAGCACAAAAAGATAAGAAGAAAAGCAAGGGTTTAGCCAGGGGAGGGGGGCAACATGAGGATATTGCTGCCCCAAATAAGAATTCTCCCCCTACCATGATCTTTTCCTTCAGTCGCCGACATTCCAGCCAGGCAGTAACTTAACACTTCCATTGAGCTTTTAGAAAAAAGAGGTCAGGCATCCAACGAAAAGGTCCACCTCCAAGCAACGTTATCAAGGGATTGGGAAGGCAAGACTTGTAAGCTGGAGCGATTTTCAATGACTCTCTGCAATGCTAAAAATTTGGGGACTGAACAAAAATGTCATAAGGTGGATTCTTATTGCGGGGGGGGGCTTCATTTTGTCCCCCACTCCCCTAGCAGGAAGCGAGGAACATGAGATTCTTTTTTCCAGCATCCTCTTCGCTGGCCACCTTTGGGCCATTTGTTTCAAGGGCGAAAGCGCAAAAGACTCTTTTAAGCCCAAACATCAACCTTTTCGGTCACCTCGAATGGTAGCAGGGGTGTCGCTTGAGAAGCATTCAGGCGATCCCGCGATTACTTTAGATAGAAAAAACTCCCTGCCCCCTGCGGCCCCCTTTTTCTTATTTCTGATTGACAAAAGAGAGCAGAATCCATTTTCTCACACCACAAGATATCCATTACACGAGAACTTTCTTCTGGCGCCAGGAGGTATTTTAAGAGTTTGCTTTCTTATTCCAGAGGGGAAAGTGTGCTGAAAGTTGGGATACCTGAACAAAACGGTCCATTTCGAAAGCTCAGGGTGGAAAGGCGCAATTAATAAGGCTCTCCGCCCCCCCCCGGCTTTCCAAGCTGATTTAACGGGAAGACTTTAACACAGGAATAACAAAACAAGCAGACCCTGCCCAATAAGGGCGGGAGGGGACTTGGACTGGTGAGTTACACTGGAAAGCTAAAGGCAGTTTAAGGGGCCTTAAGCGATAGGCCTGGAGACCCTCACTAGAGAGCTGGCTTCACGGAATACGCGGAGATTGAGGCCATTTCCGCACGACACTCTTATAGCGCGATGATTCCACTTTCAACCTCCTATGGAATCCTGGGGTCTGCAGTTCCGGGAGGGGCCGGCTGGCCCCTCCCGGAACTGCACACCCCAGGATTCCATAGGAGGTTGAAAGTGGAATCATCGCGCTATAAGAGTGTCGTGCGGAAAAATAGTGCTGTTATTCCATTTTCAACACCTTATGGAATCCTAGGGTTTGCGGTTTCAGGAGGAGCCTCTGGCCTCCGGCCCCTCTCATAATTGCAAACCCCAGGATTCCATGGGATGTTGAAAGTGGAATAATAGCATTATAACAGTGTAGTGCGGAAAGGCCTTTAGATCGGAGTAAAAAACCAGACTTTGGAGCTGCGAGGCTTACAGGGTGGCCATGTAGCCAAGGGCCGCAGGGCTTGTTCAAGAGCAGGGACCAGTGTTGCCAGGTTTCAAAATAAAGAAAAGGGAAAGTGGAAATTCATGACATGCAGGGTCAACAGTTAGGAAATAGCTATTAATAACTTTGTGCTCCAGCGAAATACCAAATGTAAGTATTGATTTCCGATCATCTATTCCTCGGTAAAGTTAACACAACTGTCCACATTCGTACCTTACGTGATGCATATGTTTCTGTCTTCACAAAGGGTCCGCTTCCCCAAATACAGGATTTTTTGGGCATCTCAGTCTGTATAAAAGGAAAAGCTTTCCAACTCTCGAACGGGACACCTATTTTTAATAAGGATCAAGCTTTCCGGCCGTCAAATAAGGGACGTATCCTTTATCGTAAAGACACACGTGCCAATACCAATACCAGCCTGGGCGTTTGGCAGCAATCCTTAGGTAAACTAGGGGGAAATGGATATATGTGGTTGAGGTTTTGAGGACCAGTGATGCTAAGAATTAGGTTCTTTACAGCCAGGACTCGATTCATGGAGTAAAGCCCGTTCAATTCAATGGGACTTATCCAGTGAATACAGATTTCTAGTTCTCAAGAAGGCACGGTTACTTTTTCCATTAACAACTGTTTTATTAAATAAAATAAATAAAAAGTAGCTGAAAACGAGATTAGCTTCGTGAGGGGGATGAAAAAGCAGTCCTATTCCTGTCTACTTGGATGTAAATCCTCTTGACTTCATACTTAGCCGGAAGGAGTATCAATGAGCTTAGTATTATGATACATTTCTAGAAAAAAGGTAAGGGTTTTCTCTGCCCCTGAGTTATTTTTCAACCCTTCAGCTGAAAGACAGCTTTGACTTCCTGGCTGGACGACAACCCCACCGACTCATTCGTACTGTGCCATTGGACTGCAATTATTCCACCTTAACTGCCAATGTTTGGTCCCATAGATTTCCAGTTTAGGGAGCTGACATTTAGCGTTGTCAGTGAGAAAGCTCTTGTAGCTCAGCAAACTATAAAGCCCAGGACTCCATAGGACGGAGCCATGGTAGGTAAAAGGGAATAATAGCTCTGTAGCTCTGTTCAAGATGAATGGTGCCTACATCAATCAGTGTTTTTTCGCCCTGGTCTCCTTTCCTGCGCCTCGTTCAGTTGACGTGAACATTGACTACTTACTCGTCCCATCCAAATGTTGGTAGCCCATTTTGAAAGGAGCCACGGGGTCCCTCTTTTATTTGACCGCAAATGATTTCCCAAATAAGCCTTCGCCTTCGGATTTCTTGTTAGGAATTCTGTGTCCGAATTGTTTGCAAACTCAGCTTGCACATCTTCACACAGAAGGAAAATATTCGGAAATGTTACATTTGGGACCACTGCTCCCAGAACCGCATCGCCTGCTTGCAGATGGTTGGGGATTTGGGAGTTCTAGTCCGAAAGTAACATTCCCGGGCTCTGCAAAAGGTGGTACCTGTGCATTTCTAATGTAACAACCAGCCCCGAGAAGAGAGGTTGGAAATGTGGCCAAAAAAGCCTGGTCGCCAGGTTACTTTGACCTCCTGCTTCGCAGTAGGATCCATCCCCATGCAGCTAAACTGACACCGCGCAGGGTCTGTCTCTTAAAGGGAGGCTGTTTAGGGAACAACTTGCAGAAGAGATTATTTTTGTCCTCTAAGAATAAAGGATGGGGGCTTCTTAGCAATATTTGCCCGCAGTGTGCACGGTGCTAATGCCTTTTGAAGGGCTATGCTCTAGATAAAGCCAAAGCCTAACCCTAACCTGTTTAATCATACATAGAATATTTTGGCTTTTAGGGAGAGCTGATGCTTGAGCAATTGAGCCTGAATCGTCGCTAAAAGCCAAAATAATTCAAGGGAGACTATTGTACTTTGGTCAAAACATTAGAAGACAAGGGCCATTTCTGCACTAGCCTGTTATAGCGCAATGATTCCACTTTCGACATCCTCTGGAATCCTCTGGAATCCTGGGGTTTGCAGTTTCGGGAGGGGCCGCATGGCCCCTCCCGAAACTGCAAACCCCAGGATTCCAGAGGATGTCGAAAGTGGAATCATTGCGCTATAACAGGCTAGTGCAGAAATGGCCAAGCATTAGTGCGCGCGCGAGCGCACACGTGCTTCCAAGTCGCCCGTCGATTTATGGCGACCCCATTAATTTTCGAGGACTTTCTTAAGGAATATTCAGAGCTGTCTCCCCCGCTACAGCGCGGGATATCCGTCCTTGGTGTTCCATCCAACTACTGACCAGGGCTGACATCGCTTAGCTTCCCAAATCAGACAAGATCTGGTGCCTTTCGGGAATAGGGAGAGAAGACGCTCTTTTCTAGGAAAGCCTATAATGTTCATTAACGTGAAAAGATAGCAGCAGCGGCTGCTGTCCACATTACGGGAGGACAGACTCCGTCTGAGAGCGGAACTTCCGACCACAGCTGTTTATAAAAGTGCCGCAGTGGCGGAGCTTGGAGCAGGGGAGGGGGCGCGGGGTGGGGGCGGGGCTACGAAGCGAGGGGCGTGGCCAGGGCTGCTGAGATGTGGCTAGGGGCCGGGACGCCCCCAAAACATTGCCGCCCGTGGGCGAATCGCCCTCTCTGCCCCCACATCTCTACCCCACTGGCTTGGAAGCCACTCTTTCGTAGGGTTCACCATAAAGTTTAAGCCAACCTGGTGGCACAGAGCAATAGCAAAGCAGAATATGTGGATGAGATTATATCCCAGGTGAGCAAATTGTGACCATCCAGGTGTTATTGGAGTGCACTCGCCTCCTCCCTCACTATACCAGATAGGGTTGATAGGAACTGTAAACCAGAGATTTATTTATTTATTTAGTATCCTACCTTTCTCCCCCTATAGGACCGCAAGTTGCCCACCCTTGGATTACACCCTTAGTTGCCCAAACACTCTTACTCTCCTCCCTTAATAGCACAACTCCATAGCTGCAGAGACAGGCATCATGCAGCCTCGAGATGTTTTTGGGCTGCTAGATCCAACCGCCCTAGCCAGCATAGCCAAAAGTGAGGAATGCTGGGAGAGTCAGTCCAACATCTGGAGGACCAAGCGATTCCCACCCCTCTGTAGTGGATGAGTCGAAAGGAAGGCGCACTGATCACAGTAGAAGTTGCAGTCATCTGTTTAATCCAGTGGTTCTCAAGTTCTGCCTCTTCCTTTGTTCCGGACCATAATTCCCGCAGTCCCAGGGACCGTATTGCCCCTGGCTTCCAGAAACTGAGAACAAAGGCTGGGAACCACAGTTCAAAAAAAGGGGAATTCTATTTCGACACACACATAAGATACCGAAGAAAAAACTGAGGCTATTTCCTCACTAGATTGTTGCAGGGCTATTACTCCACTTTCAACTTCCTATGGAATCCTGGGGTTTGCAGTTTAGGAGGGGCCTTTGAAGCCATAGGATTGGAAGTGGAATAATAGCACTATAACAGCCTAGTGAGCAAAATGGTCTGACCAGGACCGCAACGATCCAAACACAACTGGAAGTACCAGTAAAGTAATGGAGCTCTCCTTCCGCAGTTTTCTATGTGAAAACCTCGCCCACCCGCCTAGCGTCACCAGAAAGCTTCCTGACATACCTGCTGGGTTTCTTTTATTGAGACTATTTTAAATAACTAACCACTCAGGATCAAAAGCTTATTTTTGGACTTCTTTTAGGCTGCTCTGTAGCCGAACTTCAGGCTTTCCAGACCAGCTGAGGAGCTTCTCTAGCGGGGCGGTCCTACCGCTAGACAATCCAAAGCACCTGCTTCAGGCGGCAGAAGCTGAGAGGGCGGAACAACCGCCCCTGAGCTGTTGCGGGGGCGGGCTCCGGGTCTGACACAACCCATCATTCCCTCAACAGGCCCCGGCCCTAAGGCGTAGGAAGGATGCACCCCTTCTTTTTTGGGGGGATTTGCTCTATTTATGGGGACTTTAAGAATAAGAGGCTACCCACTACTCAGGTCTTTGAAACTCCGGGGCTCCCTTGAGTGTATAGATCCACCTGCTGTGCGGTCTCAGGCCATTTGCACACTACACTGTTATAGCGGTATTATTCCACTTTCACTGTCCTGTGGAATTCTGGGGTTCTTAGTTTACGGAGGCCGAAGAGCTCTCTGGCTGAGAATTCTAAATGGCCCTCCCGAAACTGCAAACCCAGGGATTCCATAGCATGTTGAAAGTGGAATAACAGTGCTATAAGAAGCTAGTGCGGAAATGGCCTTAGTCTCTCTAGGCAACTGTGTTCAAATATCTCCTTATTCATTTGTCTGTTTTCCTAAACACGCACAGCAGGGATTCCTCAACGAATAATTAAATTCGAAAATAGATACATTAACCTAGATGCTAGTATTTAGGGCCTTTCTGCACCACCGTTATAGTGCTGTTATTCCACTTTCAACATCCTGTGGAATTCTGGAATTTGTAGTTTACTGAGGCCAAAGCGCTCTCTGGCAGAGAAGTCTAAATGCCCCTCCCTAAACTCCAAACCCAGGATTCAATAGGATGTTGAAAGTGGAATAATAGCACTATAACAGGGTAGTGCAGAACGGTCCTTAATCTCTCTCAGAGTAGACCTACCGAAATTATGGGTTTTACACAGGTGTTGACTCACTGTTCAGCTACTGATTCAATGGGTCTTATCTTGTTGGGCTCAACAGGATTCAGGCGATGATATTACATACACACGGATTCGAAATAATCGGAGTAAGCTCGTTAGAGTTCAGTGGGATTTCTTACCAACTAACCTATTTCGACTGTGAAACATAAAATCGTGATCCTGTGGGGGTGATGAGGTTTTAGTAAAGTAACAATTTAATCCTTCACAGCTACTCAGAAGTTAAGGTCACCTGTTTAGGTAAGTGCCGGTAGGAGTGCATTGATTCTTCTAATGATGGGCTTGTATGTAGTAACGAGGAATTCGTCGTATCCCACCTTCTGCCCCCCCCCTTTTCTTCTTTCCTTTATGGGCTGGAGATTTCTACGGGCACGAAGCTGAAGTTGGTTTCTTATTCCTCATCCCTTGTTTCCCCGAAACTTCGAAAAGCAACCCAATCATATAGACGAATTTCGAGGTTTCGCGGAAAACCGTTATAGCGCGATGATTCCACTTGCAACATCCTATGGAACCCTGGGGTTTGCAGTTTCGGGAGGGGCCAGCGGGCCCCTTCCGAAACTGCCAACCCCAGAATTCCATAGGATGTTGCAAGTGGAATCATCGCGCTATAACAGTCCAGTGCGGAAATAGGGAGGCTATTTGCACATTAGACTGTTATAGAGCTATTATTCCACTTTCAACAGCTTATGGAATCCTGGCGCTTGCCGTTTAGGGAAGGGCCTTCCATAGGCTGTTGAAAGTGGAATAATAGCACTATAACAGACTAGTGCAGAAATGGCCGGAATCAAAGAACCATCTTCAGCCTCGTGACTTGGGAAGAAACGCAGGCAGTTCTCTTGCCTGTCTGGAAGGGAAACTGCGCAAGAGTATCGTTGCCTTCCGCCCCCCCCCCCAACCTCCTGATCTGCAGTCTTGCTCCAGGTCACACAGATTCGCTGTCTGAAAATGAAAATATTACAGTTTCCTGCCTTTCCTCCCTCCCTCCCCACTTTTGCCCATCAGTTTTCCCCTCTTCGTCTACTACTGACCGTTCTAACCGTTTCATCATTTCCTACTTAGTTCTAGATTACAATAATAATACTAAAAAGGCCGCCTTTAAAATGATTTTCCTAAAGCTCCGTCCAAGAACTGAAAAATAATATTTCCTCTTTATAGCATAGGTTTGGCTGCGAGAAACCCAAATACCCCGAAGAGAAAAGACCCGTTAATCCACGAGCCCTCCATACGTTTTGGCATCGAGCGTTTTCTTCCATGTTACCCTTCTCGTTTGTCTAGTCGACGTGCCAGCCACCTTCTCCTCTCCTTCCCTTCTTCACCTTGATACAAGAAAGACAGAGGGACAGCCTTTGGCTTTCCCCACCGTCCCGATCTTTTCCGGGAAAAGCAAAAGCAGAACACGTTTCTGCGAGGCCAGTTCGCACGTGCATCTAACTTCCACTTGTGAGAACTAATAAGGACACCTTTTTTCTCCCTGAGGTGTTACATTTCTTATTTAAGAGGGATTAAGTAATAGCAGAGAGAGCCAGAGTGGGATAACGTCACCGGAGACAAGGGTCTGAATTTCAGCTCAGCCAGGGAAACCCACTGGGTGACCTTGGGCAAGTCATACTGTCTCAGCCTCAGAGGAAGGCAAAGGCAAACCCTCTCTGAAGAAATCTTGCCAAGAAAACATTGATAAATTCGCCTTAAATCGGAAACGTTGCCTGATGAGGCCGCTTCCAGAGAAGCCATTTTAAACAATAAATTTCAAACTGTATTTGATTACCTTCAGAAATCAAAGGGGATTTAAACGTGGTTGTGATTCGCTACTCGTGTCAATAGGTAGAGTTTATCTGAAATATTTATGCCCCTGAGATTTACACTTGGAAGTCCTCAGATGAGGATGGATCCAGCCCTTTCCAAGTGACAAACATATCCTGTGGGAACCACCTTCCCTACTCTGAGGGCATGCAACAGGTCGGAATTTAGGAGCATTGCAATACCAGAGGGATTTAAATCACACTCACCTCTAAGTTCTGCTCCTCACACAAAACTGTGAATTTTATGGCTGAGGTGCCCTTAGGTAAGCACAGCTTCAGTCTTCTGGACCAACCCTTAGTTCTAGCCCCAATCATAATATTTTAACTGTGTAGTGTGTAAGGGTATGTTAGCATACAAATGAAATCAATTTAACAATTTAAAGCTGTAAGGAATAGTTTAACAATATAAACAGTTTAAAAACATATACATCAATGTAAGAAATGTGAAACTATTTAAAACAGATTAAAACCATACAGCTGCAGGGCCATCTTTTAATTTGTACTGGAAACAAGCCAGTGTTGGCACCAGTTGGGTCTCCAAGGGGAGAGTATTCCAAAACTGGGCCACCATGAAAAAAGAAGTCATATCCTTTGTCCCTACATGGTGTTCTTTGGAGCAGTTAGTTTTGCACAGGACATGGACATCAAGATTGCAAAGAGAAGTTACTTTTCTGTTGAAATTTTGTTACCTGTCTTTTATTGCTCTTTGTCTCTAGCCCTCACAAGGCAAATAAAGGGAATAGCCTCTGCCTGCCTTGAAATTCCTCAATGACATCTTAACTGAGAGCATCTCAGACAGAATGTAGGTCTGTGACTAACATCATCACCGTTTTTCTCCTGTATGATTTTTAACATCTTTGCCTGATGAAGAATCCAGACAAGCTCTGAAAGTTTGCATAATATATGCTTTGCAGTTGGCCCAATAAAAGTATCACTGCTTGTGGATTTTGTGGTATTTTGCACAATGTATTGTTTCCAGCAGGGGACGCAGAAGAGGCTCAGTCCAGTAAATCTCAGTGCTTGGGCAGGTGTATATAGGAAAAGTACTCTTTCAGGTAGATATTGAGGCCTCAGTCCATCCAGGACTTTAAATTTCAATAACAGCTCCTTGAATTCAGACAGGTAGTTAGTGCAGCTCCTTCAAGACCACTGTCACATGTCATATTCCCATGGAAATCTCTATGTTATCTTCAAGGACAGCCCCATGTAGAGTGCATTGCAGTAGTCTAATTGGGAAGTTACCAGTGTGTGAACTGCTATAGCCAGCTTATTCATGTCCAGGAAAGGATATAGCTGCTGAGTGTTCCTGGAGCTATGCACTTGCTCCTTTAGGCAGAGTGCAGTCCCATCTGAGTTAGGCCGTTTACCCAGTTTCCAGACCCGGGGAGCATCAATCCACAGAGCTCCACCTGACTGGATTTCATAGTCAGTATATTGCTCCTCAGCTAGACTGTTGCAGGGTCTAGCCATGAGCTGGCTCTGATAACAAAGAGAACTAGATGAATGGCATCAGCGTAGTAATGACACTAAACCTCTGAATTCCTAATGACCTCTCCCAGCCTTTATTACAGATATGAAAGTTTCATCACAGGAGATGATGTTGCACTCCACACAATAATAGCCTTGAATAGGAGACCCTAAAGTTTGACTACCAAGCCAGAACATTTTGCAAACATGCATACACATGCACAATTGCTTGTAATAAATAGAAATGTAGCTGAATCATTAAAGTTAGTAGGACCATTAATCATGATAGCCCTCATCTATGAGGCAATTGGTCATCCAACTCAGACTCAATTGATTTCCCCATAACTTTTGGAGAAAATTAGTTTTATAATGTATCAGGCTGGCAGTACTGGGGCATTTTGACTTTGTTGTTGTTGTGTACCTTCTGACCTATGACAATGCTAAAGCAAACCTATCATGGTGTTTTCTTGGCAGAGTTTGTTCAGAAGGGGTTTGACTTGCCTTTCTCTGAGGCTGGGTGCGTGTGATTTGCCCAAGAACACTCCAGTAGGTTTCCCTGGCCAAGTGGAGATTCCAGATCTGGTCTTCCAGTGTTCTGTTCCAACACTTAAACCAATATACCATGCTGGCAATTTTGATTGGGAGGGAGGGGCAAAGATTTCAAAGAGATAACCAAACTGAGTCTGTTGCAGCACAAAAGCAGAGGATTCAGCATGAAATTTCATGTATTTCCAGCCACTTTTTCAGATGTGCTTATGGAGTACAGTATTAAATCTGCAGATACAGTCAGCCCTCCATATCTTCAGATTCTGTATCCACAGATTCAACCAACCACAGCTTGAAAATATTAAAAAAAAATTAAATCCAAAATGCAAACTTTGATTTTGCCATATTATATAAGGGATGCCATTTTACTATAGCATTGTACATAATGGGACTTGAACATCTATGAATTTTGGTATACACTGGGGTTTGTGGAATTAAATCCTAGTAGATATGGAGGTCCACTGTATACAGGCATAGTTATGTATTTAAGCACTGTCCATAGTGGTTTGGTGTTGGACTATGACCCTGGATACCAGGGTTGGAGTCCTGTCTTAGCTATGTTTCCATGGATGAATGACCTTGAGCAAGTCATATACTCTCAGCTGCAGAAAATAGGGTTGGCATAAGTCAGAAACAACTTGAAGGCACACAACAGTTGTACTATACTCCATCAGTGCATCTGAAAAAGCAGAGTGAAAGTCATAAAATCTCATGCCGAAATACATCTAATAACTGAGGTCCAATGTTGTAATTTTCAGGCCTTTCAGATTTCCTCTTCCTTCTGAGTATAGTGATAATCCTCATAATAGAAGTGGGTGACTTTTCCCAGTAACAATATTCTAAAGTGTGTGAGTGTGTACCCAACAATGGGAGTCCTCCACATTTCAATCAGGAGAGCATTCCACACAGTGGGTGCCACTACAAAGAAGGCCTTCCTCCTTACAGCCTTTTCCGTCCACACCCACTTCCCCGGAAATAAGCACCACTGAAAACTCAAATTTACATCTGAATGAAAGTATAAAGGTGGCAGTCTTCAGCACTTCTGTCTAGGAATAAGACATGCAGAACACTCTGGGATTTAAATAGGACCACACTGTGATGAATGTTTTCTAAGCCTTCCTAAGTATAATATGTTCCCGGAAAAAGAGAACTCTATCTGTAACTCAGTGACACTGGCAATACTGTACTGTATGCCAGAGCTTTCCTTTACAAAGTCTCCTTATTACTATAAACCCGTACACATGACCTAGATGACTGTGGGTTGTGTGTTTATACAAATATAAAGGGTAATACAAGTAGAAAGATAATAGCTGGCCTTCTGCAATGGAGCAATGAAATCACTTTGCTTGATCTGCCTACTAAGTCGATGACTCAACCACAAGGGCTTTGGCTTTTGCTTTTAAAGGGAGCCCCCACTTCTGGGACAGATTTCCTATGAAGCCAGACAAAGTATGACGTCACTTGGTCTTTGCCTCAGAGGAGAAGTTACCTGAACAAGAGAATGCACCTTTCCCATTTGAGAAGGCTTAAAAAACAAACAAACAAAAACAACAACCAAAGCCTCCTATGTCTTTGTTTTCTTCTGCCCGTCAAGGCCTGCTCTTCTCCCCAGTCTCCATTAACAACAGCAATAACAGACCACGGTTCTCAAGCATCGCTTGTTATGTATCAATGTATTTCTTTAAATATTGCTATTGGGTGTCCATATTCTCACTGGCTCTTCTTGAGTCCTGTACCTGGAGAAAAGCGGGATATAAATGTATCAATAAATAGATAGATAATCAAAGAAATTGAGCTGGTTCTCTGTTACATATGGGCCATTTCTGCACTGGCCTGTTATAGTGCTATTATTCCACTTTCAACATCCTATGGAATCCAGGGATTTGCAGTTTTGGGAGCGGCGGCCCCCCAGCCGGCCCCTCCCAAAACTGCAAACCCTAGGATTCCATAGGATGTTGAAAGTGGAATAATAGCACTATAACAGGCTAGTACGGACATGCTATAATCCTGACCTTAGGACTGAGGTAACAGTGGTTAAAAAACAAAAACAGAGAGAAATTTACACACATACATTTACACACATTATAGTTTAGTATTTGTCAGTGCAGTTTCCAATGCACATTTGTGTTTTTGATTCATGTATTAATTAAATTGTCTATATCCCTTTGTCTCCTCTGGGTTTCCAAAAGCCAGGATTGGGAGTCCATTTGTACACACATCTGGTTGTTTTTGTTTTAAGTCTTGTTATGCAGCCAAAAGAGGACCTTACAATTTTGGAAGATGTCAGCCTGCTCTGGGGAACCCCAAGATTTGCTCAAGCAGTCTCCTTCTTCTTCTGTCTCCCATAAGCACACATACACACACTTAAGTTCTCACAGAATATTTTCCCCCTGTGGGAAAAAGAGTTCAAGGCGACTGAGCATGTTTGGTGGCCCGGGAACGCCCGCTGAGCGTTTATAGGAAGGAAGAGAAAACGGAATGCAGTATCTTGGAAAAGGGACATGGCTATTTGATAGGCGCAGACTCCACACAGCAACATGCTTCCCCGTGTTTTCTTTGCGACAACAGCGCTAGAGAAGATGATCGCGACTTGCAGTATCGTCTCCCTTTCTTCACATGCTCTGTAGTATCTCAGGTGACTGGATATCGAAATTCCTTGCACCACCATTTCGAACCGGCATCAGCCCTGGAATGAAGTGATCTTCAAAACTGGTCCTTAAGTCGTAACCAAAACTATGACTGTTGAGAAAAGGCGGAACCTTTGAGCATGTGCAGAGTGCCTTTTTCCCAATAGGGCCCAATAAACAGGACCAGATCGCATATTTCAGGGATACGGGGTAGGTCTGCGATCAGAGACTAGATCACTTCCTAATAAGTTTGAATCCCAGCGTCTCTTTACTCCTCGGAAAGTCTTTAAGCCCCCCCCCCCGGTCCCTTCGCCTCTAACGTTGAACTCACAGAAGGGAAAGGTAAGCTTTGCCATCGGAGCCTTTTAAGGCCGGGCGGGCACCGAGGTTTTCGCCAGTGTTTAGAAAAAGCCAGCACTTTCCTTCCCATTAATCTTGAGTAAGGAAGGAGTTCAGACTGCACCTGTATAAACAATCCGGAGCAAGAGAGGCGGGAGGCGGCGAGGGGCGAGAACCCGCGGCGGCCCTCCTCTACCTCCGCCGGGGTGTGTGCGTGTGTTTGTGTGTGTGTGTCCACGGGTACGGCGCAGGAACGGGCCAGCGTCTCACTCAGCCACCTGCTCGGGAGAAGCCGAGACGGACAGTATTTCCGCACTAGGCTGTTATAGCGCGATGATTCCACTTTCAACCTCCTCTGGAATCCTGGGGTTTGCAGTTTCGGGAGGGGCCGGCCGGCCCCTCCCGAAACTGCAAACCCCAGGATTCCAGAGGAGGTTGAAAGTGGGATCATGGCGCTAGAACAGGCTAGTGCGGAAATGGCCGGAGAATATGCCAGTGTAAGCCAGAACTGAAGATCTCGTTCGTGACTCGTGCCAAGGTCGACACAAGTGGGCCCATTCACACTAAAGACATATACGGCTACATTCCATCTTAACTGCCGCGGTAACATCCCATGGGACCCCGGGATTTGCAGTGTAGGGAGGGGTATTAGAATTCTCACCCAGAGAGCTCTAGTGCCTCACCAAACTGCAACGCCCAGGGTTCCATAGGATGGAACGATGACACTTTAAATGCAATAATAGTACTATAGCTGTTTAAAATGAATGGGCCCATAGTGCGCATCGCAGCTTGGAACAGGTTGCCCATGAAAGGGGAGTTGGGGGAGAAGAAGATGGAGGAGGAAAAATTACTTTGTGCAACTGCGACACCCAGAATCTCCCAATGGCAGCGAGGAGATTCTGGGAACTCTAGTCCAAAAAGGAGCTTTTCCATGGTCACAGAAGAAGGGGGGTGAGCAGGGAGTTAGGGAGGTCCTTCCCTTTAAGGCCAGCCCCGAGCAGAGCTCCCTGAAGAAGAAGGAGAAGGAAAAGAAAGAAAGAAAGAAAGAATCAAACAGAGCCTCCTCGCACCCCTCCCCTCCTCGAGACAAAAGGTTGCAAACAAAGCCTGGGGAAAGAGGGGAGAGAGACTGCAGGTTGCCAGCTTCCAGGAAACGGAGCCAAGAAAGGGAGCCGAGGAAGAGAGGGTGGCCAGTGTGGTGGGAAGAGGTACGGAACGAAAAGGTTGCAGATGCTGGAACGAAGGGCTGAGATGGCTCCACCTGCTGCAGCCATCAGCCACTATGAGAATGCACATCCCCCCCACTACACACACACACAGCGTCCTTCGTTCCCTCCCAGAGACGTCCCCCTAGCAAAGGATCTTTACGCACTCAACAACCTCGTGGGATTTCCTCAGGAGGTTGTTGAGTGCGTAAAGATCCTTTGCTAGGGGGACGTGTCTGGCCAGGTGGATGTCCCCCTGTTCAGGCCCATTCTGTTCTGATTCAGAACCAACGCCTGCGGGCTCCTCGGTCCCATTCATTTCTGAGGCGCCTCTTTAAAGGCAAGTGGCCGCCTTGACTTCACCCGGAGGACCCTCTCTCGCTCCCCAGGAAAGCTGCAACTGACCGGGCGCTCCCTCCTTCTCTGGGCTCTGACACCTGTGCTACTGTCGTCGCCCCAATTCTAACACTGTGGGGTGGATCTCAGGTTTACTCATACTTAGATTAATTGAATTAGAGAGACCTTTAGTCAATCATGATTAAATCTCACTTATTTCATCGGGTCTAATATTACGAAGTCTTGACCTCTCGTTTGAAAAAGTTACCTTTATGGACTATAGGTCCCAAAACTCCCCAGTCAGGATGGCGTCAGTTCTTCTGATTGAATCAAAAACAGGACGGGGCGCCCCGAAGAAGTAGTTTTTGAGCCAGATCCGCAATCGCTTTTTCACGAGGGAGAGACACATGGGATCGCGTTTAAGTGAACTGAACCCGAAGCGGGAGCCGATTATCCATGGGCCCTTAAATTTGTGGGACCTCTTACTGTTGAGTCTGCTGCTTAGCAATCACCAAGTGCAAACAGATATGAAAAGGAACCTCAATGCGGTAAACTGTAGTTGTCGTGTGTCTTCAAGTCCTTTCTGATTTAGGGCGATGCTAAGGTGAACCTGTCACGGGGTTTTTTTGGTAGGGTTTGTTCAGAGCGGGTTTGCCCTTGCCCTTGCCCTCCTTTGCGGCTGAGAGAGTACGACTTGCCCAAGGTCACCCAGTGGGTTTCCATGGCCAAGTGGGGATCCAACCCTGGTCTCCAAGTATCCTAGTCCGACACTCAAACGACTCAAATCACTATACTATACTGTCGCCATGCAGTAAATACGCCAAAAGAGCAAGCGTCACACGCACTAGAAGAATCCATTATAGGTTCGCCTTAAGGTCGCTGTAGATCAGAGACGACTTGAAGGCACACAGCAACAACAACAAATACGCCAGCCGTCATACATGACAAAGGCACAGTCCCCGGTGAATAAAATTAAGAGTTTTGCCTAAGTAGGCTGCAGGACATAAAACCCTCGAAGTTTTAAAAATTAGTGTTAGCGCACAGTAAAAACTGTCGAATAGGACAGGATTATTTCAGGTCAAGTCAATTGGTGGGCGCCTTTTTGTTGGTCTTTTTGGCAGTGGCACCAGCCTTCACAGAACCTCCCTCTCTCAAGGCATCCAACAGGCTCCTCCTTTTAGACAGGCTCTGAAATTCTCCACAGACATTTCCAGTTCTGTTGTGTTCTTTCTCTGCTCTTTTAAACTGGACTTAAGCTATTTTTAGCGTTGCTGATTGTTTTTACAGACTTAATATGTATTTTTTTTTAAAAAAATATATTGATCTTACATTCTTCATAATTTGGCAGCCACTTTGGCTCAGATAAAAATAAATCGAAATAAATGGGATTTTTTTTCACTGACTCAAACCTCAGGTATATTGATTCTCTCCAGCGGAATTATAGTCGCGCCCCACTTATGCGATCTTAAGCACAGTGCGTGCATTCAAGAAATATGAGATGTTGGGGCAGGCAGAATATACCTGGAAAGTCACACACTCGTCCTCAATCTAATCCCAGATATGTTATTCCCCGATTGAAGAAAAGAACTCCTGTACATGTTCAGCTGCACTACATTTTTAAAAATAATTTCTAGTATTCTAAGGCTGAGACTGGGCATTAGCAAAGAGGGACAAGACTTCATTTTCGGGGATCTTAATTCAAATTAGACTCCATGCAAAGTAGGCTTGAAATGAATGGAAAATAACTCCATTTCAGGGCATGTGGGGAAGCAAAGTGAACTACAGCTAACAGGCGGCAGTAAATTCTGCAGCTTCCCTAATCATGATTCGGTATCAACATTTTGAAAGTAAATACCTTTACTTTTAAAGGTATTTACTTTCATCAGGATTTACTTCTAGGCAATATGCTGTGTGTTGTCAATACTCTGTACTAGCATTTTGATTCAAAAACTCCTCTTTATACTAACTTCCACTGAACTTCTTTAGGACTGGAGACCCGACTCTCAGGAATCTGGCAGTTTAATAGACAAGGGGGTTATTCCAAGCCATACGGATTACGGTCCAGATAACGTTACTCAGTTTTTCGAGTACAGATTTTTATTTCTTTTGTGCTTTCCGTAGCTTCTCTCGCCTCCATAATCAAAACAATTGTTTTGTGGGTACAAATCAAACTCCACAAGCGGTGCAGATCCTTTTAACAGGACTTCAGTCTCTCATAGTCCATATACCTAACAGTTACGACATTGGGGTTTAGAGGGCGTGTGTAATTTGTATGCACCCATTATTGAATTCGGCCTTTGGTTTTTACATTTCTTAGTTCCATGCTTAGTTCATTGCATCAATGAAATTTGAGAGGAACAGATTCTTTTCTCTTAAACAGAACTTATCCTTTGTTTATGAGGATGTGAATCACACCGATTTTAATGGGACCTACTTCCCTCGCAAATAAAAAGTACATAAGATTCTCTGGCAGGAGACAGCTCCGATTCGCGCAACACAATCCTAAATCCAGTCGAATCGTAGATGGTTAAAGTTCACAAGCCAGAGAAGCCGAAGCAACTTTCAGCATTTCATTTTAAAACTAGATCTAGAGCGTGGGAAAGAGAACGAATTAGGCTGGATCAGTAAATCCATTTAAAAAGCAGTAGAGCCTTTTCTCTCCCTCTGTCTCTCTCTCTCTCTTTTCCCGGCCTTGGGTCTTACCCAAAGGACGACTCCTTGTGGATTGTGAAGTAGGGATTCAAGTCACCAGCTTCAAATCGCCCATTATCGCCGCCCTCCGGAGCAATTACAAAGGAATATACTGTACTCTTACTCAAAAATAAGGTCTGTTGGACGACATTCCTAGGATCACAACCAAAAAAGATTCTTAACTGTGCGTTGGATTGATAGCCAACGGGATACTTGAACGAACATACCGCTTCTTAAGACCCTTGACGAGGCAAATTGCAGTTGCGTTTCGCGTCTGTTTCTTCTACAGCAAGTCTTTACCTAGGATAAGGGGTTGAAAATCTCGCTCTCCTTTAAGCACCCTGACACTCAGTTACTTTAGGACAACAAGTCCTAGGACATTTCCGCACTAGCCTGATCTAGCGCGATGATTCCACTTTCAACCTCCTCTGGAATCCTGGGGTTTGCAGTTTCGGGAGGGGCCGGAGGGCCCCTCCCGAAACTGCAAACCCCAGGATTCCAGAGGAGGTTGAAAGTGGAATCATCGCGCTAGAACAGGCTAGTGCGGAAATGGCCCTACCTAGTCTGTCTGCTGCTGGGTGCCTTCCATGGTTTCCGACTTAGGGCGACCTTAAAGAAGCTATCGTGGTTTGTACGGGCAAAAATTGCTCAGAGGGGGTTTGCTAGCAGTTAGACTGAAAGGAATGGGGTTTGGAACAAGTCAGTTATGTGACTAACACATCCCATCCTTTCAACGGACCTTCTCCAGGTAAGACCAGCAGCCGTGTTTTTCCATCGCCGTTCCTGCCTCCGCACCTGCCTGGCGCTCCAAGACCCCTGAGGGCCGCCCCAGGTGCAAAAAGGAGAGACCGCGTCCACACCGCAGGCGCTTTCCCGCTTGCGCCTCCTGCATTCATTAATCGCGCGCGCAGACCTCCCGCGGCAGGTCCCGAGAGCGGCGAAGGGAGGACGGGCGGAGGATCCCAAATCCGCCACCTCCCCCCCCGCGCGCGCGCCACTCAGGCAGGGTGGTGACTGCGGGGCGTCTTCAGCCTCGCCCCCCCCTCGCTGCCCAGCCCAGATGGTTTGCCCCGCTCCCCTCTTGGCATCTATAAATAGGGCTCTGTCAGGCCCGCGGTCCCCCTCTAGTAAGCTGGGCAGCTTCGGGAGGGCGAGGGCGGAAGCGGAGGAGCCTCCTCGGGCCGTGGCCGCGGCGCTCCCCCTCCCTCGCCCGGCGTCGGGGAGAGTGGGTGGGTCATGTCTACGGGCTCCCTGAGCGACGGCGAGGAGCTGCCGGAGATGGACCTGAGGGGGCTGCAGCTGGACTACCCGGTGCTCCCCCGCGCCAAGCGGCGCCCCCGCGGCGCCCCCTGCCCCTCGGTGGGCCATTCCTCCGCGGCGGAGGAAGAAGAGGAGGAGGACGACGAGGAGGACGAGGAGGCCGTGGCGAGCCGAGGCAGCAAGAAGAAGCGGGCGAAGGGGGCGGCGGCGGCGGCGGCGGCGGCGGCGGCTGCGGCGGGGCTGGAAGGCGGCGGCAAGAGGCAGCCGGCGGCGGGCCGGGGCGCGGCGGCGGCGGCGGCGGCGGAGGGCAAGCAGACGCAGCGCAACGCGGCCAACGCGCGCGAGCGGGCCCGCATGCGCGTGCTGAGCAAGGCGTTCTCGCGCCTCAAGACCAGCCTGCCCTGGGTGCCCCCGGACACCAAGCTCTCCAAGCTGGACACGCTGCGCCTCGCCTCCAGCTACATCGCCCACCTCCGGCAGCTCCTCCAGGAGGACCGCTACGAGAAGGGCTACGTCCACCCCGTCAACTTGGTAAGCTGAGCGCGGCTCCGTCCCGGGGGCGGGTCTGCAGAGAGCTTCTTAGCGATTTTTTCCCCTGTTTAAAAGCCGGAGTTCAATCTAAAGACCGAGCGGGCCTCTGAGCATGGGCAGAGGGCGCCTTCTGGGCCGCAGGATAGCAACAGTATCTGCAGCTGGCCTGCCAGGGTTTCTGCCGGAGGTGCTTCGCGGTTTAGGCAAGCCTCTTTGCAAATGCATGTAGTGTTTCCTTCAGCAAAAATAGGTAACGTTTCTATTCCACCTGTCTTTCGCTGGGTTTAGGATGGCATATGCCTTTCTTTCTCCTTGGAGAATTGGACGAAAGCTGTGGACCTCCCACTCAGAAAAATCTGTGTTTGTGTATATATGGGCTTTCAGGTTGCCCATGGACTGATGGCAACTCCATGGACTTCGTAGGGTTTTTTTAGGCAAGGAATCTTCGGAGGAAGATTTGCCAGTTCTTTCCTACAGCAGAAAACTCTATTGAAACATAATTTTTAGGTTAACAGGAGGAAGACAGAAGAGGAAGGGGGAAAAGATCACTTTACTCCTTTAAGCGCATATATGAACTAACTCTTGGGCCATTTCCGCACGAGCCTGTTATAGCGCGATGATTCCACTTTCAACCTCCTCTGGAATCCTGGGGTTTGCAGTTTCGGGAGGGGCCGGCCGGCCCCTCCCGAAACTGCAAACCCCAGGATTCCAGAGGAGGTTGAAAGTGGAATCATCGCGCTATAACAGGCTCGTGCGGAAATGGCCTTGGTTAGGAACCCCTGGAACAATGGAGAATTGCCAGCAAGAGCCAGCAGAGTTTGTCCACTAAACTGTGCGTGGAATGCCTTTTCCTTCTGAATGCTACAGTTATACTCCTACCTCTCTGATGTTTGAGAGAAGAGCTTTCAGGGCAGAGGGCAACCTACAAGTGGGCTTCCACCCTTCATTTTAGATTTTTTTTCTCTTTTAATCTAGACATAGGAAATTAAGTTGGTAATCGGAATTAGTGGATAAACTAAGTGAGATCTGATTTGATATTTAAAAACAACACCTGTTTTCTTTTTAAGAAGAGGTAGTTTAATTTCTGATACCTTAGTCTCACAGATTTCCTAGTCTTAAAACATTCCTTGGTGGGGAGGGCAGCAAGCACAACTTGCTTTTTCTTTTCGAACCTCTCTTTCCTTCTCTCTCTCTCACTCTCTCTCTGTATTTGAGTGAGTGAGTGAGAGAAGGAAGGACCCTTGTTAATGCAGCCTTAATAAATAGAATGTATGTCTGTGTTTACAGTTGTGGGAATTGCAGACACAGTGTAATGGGAAACCTTTTATCATGAGCAAGTTGATGCAAGCAGAGCCTAGATACATTAGACAACAACTTCCAAATTTTCTAGACAGCATGGTTACTGAGAGATTCTGGAAGTTGCAATACAAACTTCTCTCTCTCCCTCTGTAAGCCTAAGCTACTGAAAGTTTTGAAAACTCCTCCCTTATGGTACATTTAAATCATCTTAAAACACAGTTCTTATAGACATCTGCTTCATTCCACTTCCTCCCAACAAACCGGATACAGGATTGCAGATTTGGCTTGCATTCCTGAATCTTTTTCTTCGTGGTGCTAGAAGGATCTCTGCTTGAAATTGTGAACAATTTAGAAGACCCCCGTTTTTTAAATTAGTTGTGGTTTCTTCTAGTGCAGCAGTTGAATGAGAAAAGCTGTATTTCTTATATTCCTACCAGCACAGTATTTATGTCCCTGCAGTTCTAGCCTATTCAATGTGTGTCTGACAAAAATAGTTACCTTTTGGATGGATAAAATGACAAAACATTTGTTTAACATTCTGTTTCTGGCACTGACCAAGAAGATACTCCTGCTCAGAAATGGCCAATAAAAGTGTAGACCATTCCTTTTGCGTGTTCTCAACATTTTCAAAATTTTATTTACAAGTGACACTAGTTTCAATCAAGCTTTAAAAAGTTAAAGGGTAATTGGTTAGTTAAACATTCACAGCCAACTATTTATTACTGTAACTCTATGCTTTCTTGTTATTTAAAGGTAACTAAGCTTTAAAAACAAAAACAAGAGCAGCCAGAGTGCTATGAGCCACTGGCCCAAAACAGTCCTAAATAATGAGGCTGCACCCCTTGATAAAAGGGAGTAAAGCTATCCTTGTTTGCATTGCAATTGTACTGTAATTTAGTTACTCAGGGGAAAAACACTGATGTGTGACCCAGTATTTGCAAAGAGTTACTTTCTGGCTCTGGTTTAAATTATGATCTCCACAGTTTGAAGTAAGGAATCCTGTTAAGTTCTGCACTGGATGAAGTACATACTCTTAATGTTTCCTGGCCTTAGCACCTGCTCTAGCTATTTTATTGGATGGGCCTAATATATAAGAAAGAAAGATTGTTTTCACTATTTTCCATTACACCATCTAATTTATAAATCCTCTATCTTATTTTGCTTTGACTGTCATTAGCTTCTTAACTAGAAAGCCTAGGCACTGTTGATATTCCTTATCGACAATGTTCTCCAACTCCTTGTTGGTACTAACAGCCTTTTTAGTTCTGTATCATCATCATCATCATCATCATCATTATCATCATATTTGGAGATAAGCATCTAGCTTGTTGCTGTACTATAAAGCAAGGCCTAAATGCATTTGTCAGTCTTAGTTAGAGTAAACCAGTTCAGTCAATGGAACTTACCTAACTTTTGACCTATTCATTCAGTGAGACTGTTCTGGTTGGGACTGAAGAAAAAAAAAAAAAGATTTAGCCCCAAGAATGATGATAGTTGCTGTTCTTTCTTTCTTTTTTTAAAACTTTCCTAATCATTCCTAGCAGAGGTTGTTACCTATTGAGTTACTGAATTCAGTGAGCTTTCCACTTGCAATCCATGATCTATGATTCCACTGCAAGTCCTGATGACTCACAAGAGATCACATATTTTTTTTTAATTTATTTATTTATTTGATTCCCACCTCTCCATATGGATCGAGGCGGTGAACAACTTACAAATAGCATGTATTTCGAAACATTTCTATACATGCCCCCAAAAAGCTGGGTACTCATTTTACCGACCTGAGAAAGGATGGAAGGCTGAGTCAACCTTGGAGCTGGGCAGGATCGAACTCACAACCTTGTGGCTTGCAGTACTGGCATTTAACCACTGTGCCACCAGGGCTCAGCTTCCAAAAATAGCTGTGAAACAATGAAGCCACTTCAGTCTTTATCCTCTGGTTTAATGCTTTAAAGATGTGGGAATCAGAGACTTAAGACATGGACTGCTAAGATCTAAGAACACTAAAACTGAGCACTTATTTTCATGGCAGCCTTCCGTTTTTATCTAAACACTAGGGTGGTCCAAATCTGTATAGTAGTTCTCCTCAGCTACAGTCATAGGGACCTAGAAATCCAGACAGAGCTGTGATTGCTGTGTACTCCCATTTCCATTAAAACAAGTTCTACTTAGCAAGCTCAAAGTAGCTCAGATCAGCTCCTTGACACAGATATGCCTGCAGAGCAGAACTCAAGTTTTGGAGAACAACTCCCAGATTGCCCTAGCTAGCATGAGCCATGCTTTTTGGGAGATTATGGGAATTGTAACATATCCAAACTGAGCTTTAAAAGCATAGCCTCATATATGTGAGTAGTACATGCGGAAGGCCTTAGACAAGCATTACAGTAAAGGTGGTAGAGCTGATCTGAATAATAAAAAAGTAGTTTAAAACTTCTTGGCTTACTGAAAAGTCATCTTAATTTAAGTGGAGTGCTCTCCTAAAATCGTATTTTAAAATAACCACCTTGGAAAAGAGCAGGCATCCTTCTAGAAGAGTTATTCCATCTTACTTGCTTGCCTCTTTAAGATTTTGCCAGTGTCATGATTTTGCCTCTTTCAGATTTTGCCATGCATGAATAACGTAAAAAAAAAAGTACATTTCCTAAGTTATTGTACTGATACACATACCTTGATTGACAAAAGTTAATGAGACTTTGAGATGACAGCCTTTAAACAAGTATTACATTACTTGATGCAATCTTTTTTCAGACTAAATGCCACCAGTGCAGGAAAAAAAATTATGTTGCACTTATTATAACACTAAGCAACAAAGGGGTAAGGAAGATCAATACAAGCATATTTACAATAGAAATAAAAATGAAAAATGTTAAAGCATTAGCAGTAAGAATATCATAATAGCTATAAGAAAATACAGGACTCTGAGCAACCTTGTAGTTCGTGGCTCTGTTCATATGAAAAGAGCCATTGCTAATCAAAATGCCAACTAATTTGCACCAAAATTTTGCCAAAACATTTTGGAGCACTGGAAAACTCATGGGAAGAATCTAGCATGCTACCTCAGTTTTTGCTGGGCCAAAATCTGATGGTCTATCACAGTCTGTTTTAGAATACAAAACAGAAGCAGCAATCTGTGCAACCCCAAACTGTGATCCATCAAGTGTATGGTAATAGACAGGAAACTGCTGTTCTTGTGTACAGTGGCAAGAATGTGCCTTAAGCCCTCACTGCTAAAGAGAAGTTACTACAGTTGGAATGTACTGTATCTGATTTTTAAGTACACTTTCAAGGAACCAATTTTTGATAAGTGGGGACTAGGAAACAAAGAGCAGTAGAAGTTCTGGAATTCACATATCACAATCCCTTTTTCTAACATGGAATGCTACTTTAATTTACAGACCTGGCCATTTGTGGTTTCTGGAAGACCAGAATCAGACACCAAAGAGGTTTCAGCAGCCAACAGATTATGTGGAACTACAGCTTAGTTAAAGTGAGCAGTATTCTTGCTGGATTTGCCTGCAAACCCACTGACTTCCATGGACTGAAAGAAACTGATACAAAGGAATCTCTGGTTTAAACTCTCTTCTTGTTCATTTGCAAGGAAAAATACACTTAAAACATGTAACAGGGGAGGAAATAAAGAGTTCACTGAACTTCCTTCTTCAGCTAAAGTGGTGGGTCTGGAATCATCTTTTTTCTGCATTGTTATCTAAAGAACGATTGTAGGGCATTTTTACTAACAGAAGATATACAGGAGGATAACTTTGATAGAATTAACAGCATGGACCAAACTATAGAATGTATGAGATAATCCCAAACAGTGTTATTTGTATACCAAAGGAAAGTGGTAATTCTAGATTAGTGTTCAAACTCAAATTTTATAATATATTTGATCTTATGTTCTTGGCAGCTATGCAATAGTAAGGTTACTTCTGTCATTTTAGTCAACTTTTAAAAACTGAAGATGAAAAGGTATCATCTGGGTGCTCCTTTAAGCCTTAAGTGGGTTAAATTAAATTGCTTAGATTTAAGCTGGGCATTTTCACTGTTGCTGGTGGTGCTAAATTTGCTTAAAGGAAAATACCAGGAGGCCTTGAGTGGATTTATGGATCAATCATAGACAAATTCTTCTTGGACTAAGACAGTTAATCAGATTTTTGTATTGAAGATGATAGTACAGAAAATTGCCATTTAAAGAATTGCATTAAGCAACAATGTGTAAAGATGTCTTAACTTGAAACAGGAAGCTTGTTTACTTGAGACCAGGGCCAATGTGCTTATAAAAGTTGGTCTTTATAATGATCTAGGAGTCTAAATGCCTCCCAATTCTATTTTTCCCATAGTCTTTTGACTCAATGAAGTATTAACCAATATAGTATTCCTGTTGTGAATGGTGTTATAATCAGTATTTCAAATGTAAATAATTTTATTTTTATACATGGTATTAAAAGCTTTGCTTATGGATTCTTAGTGATTGTTGAAATTGCTGAAAAATGTAATTACAGAAAAATCCCCATAACATGGATTAATGGATTGAGGAGAGTAAATTCTTAAACTCTTTCTGAAAATATATGGGAGGTTTATGTAACTTTACATGCCGTGGAGTGGTAGGATTTGGATTTAATCATGTTTAAAGTGATTGAAGTGTCATTGATTTTAATGACTTTTTACTAAGAATGACTAAGTCTGGAAATGACCCAATGCTGCATATGGAAACAAGGGCTATAGTAACAATATTAATATACCAGTTGTCAATATTGATAGAAGTTCTGGTAAGTCATTTTTGTAGAATGTGAAGAAACAGGAAAGTAAAACAATTCACACTTTTGACACTATTTGGTGATGTTATTCTTCATAAATACTGGTTTTCATTTCAGTGAGAATGGCTTTCTGAGCTTCCCCAGTGAAAAGAAGGGTCTTCCTTTTTCTGTACTTTTCACATGTAATGTTCTGAAATTCTGTATTCTCAGATCATTATCAGTGGGAAATGGAAAATTATGTTAATAATTGGAAAAAAAAGGAAGATATTTCTGAGGAAGAATATTTTCTTCAGTGTTCATGGTTATTTTTGTGCAGTGGGTGTGATTCTAGCTATGCCTTTTGAGTGAGAATTTTCCAGATATTTCTTCTTCCAGTGGCTGTTCTTCTGGAAAAGCCTCCCTTGAAGGCAGGAGTCCTCTGGAGTAGTGCTTTCATTTGGAGTTCAAGGACCTGCTAAGAGACAACAGCACTGGCTTTCTTCCTTCTGTTTGACTGAGGAAGCTATGTGCACAGGTATTTCTGGGTTATATCCTTGGAATCCATTTTCTTTCCTGTAAGAACCGTTCTCAACATGGTGCCTTCTTACTACAAATCCCATCAACCACTACCAGGATGGCCAGAGATGATAGGAAGCTCTGTGGTAATCAAACAGTTCTTTTATGAACTACTTGTTTATTTAATGGTGTTTTTATGCTAGCTTATAGCCCAAATCTCTGGGTGTATATGTAACTTGTTACTATATGAAGAATACAGTTATAGCATTAAACACATTAGGGAGATTAAGCAAGTTAAATAGCCTTTGCAATACTCTTTGCTTAGTAGTTTTCCTTTCACTTGCAAAAGGCATTGAAGTTACTCAGTTGCTCTAGTTACTGCGTAAGTGAATGCAAAGACCAGTGCAATAGTTACTATAATATTGCATAGGTTTAGGAGAAGGAATGACAAATAAGGCCTTCTGGATGTCGTTGGACTGTAAGCTCCATCAACCCTCACCACTGGTTTTGCTGTTTAGGTTTGCTGGGAGTTTCAGTCCAACAACATCTGGTGAGGTTCATATTCATCCCTGTCAGAACATATGAAGGGAATAGAATGCAAAAATATATTTTTGCCATACCTGCAGATACTCTGTTGAAAGAACTTAGGGCAGCACAAGATTGTATTCATATAATGTTTTTCCTGTCCTTGTCTCTTTCAGAAAAAAGAATCAGCAATAGCCAAACAGAATTATCTCTTCCTCATGCCTCTCCCCGCCCCCAATCATTTGGCTCTTCTGTTTCATTCTTTTAAAGTGAGGCAGAGAGAATTTACAACAATTTTACTGAGGTGCTGTGTGATAAGCCTATTTGTGGGTTCTGGCTAGTCCTTGGAGCTGTGCCCAGCTGTAATTGGTTAATGACTTTTGGAGATTGGAAAAACAAGGGAAAGGATGAACAGTTTAAATAGACTGCAAATGGAACAATCCAAAAAACATTTTGTATTATGCATTTTGAAGCACTTCATACAATTAGACAGAGGGGAGGAAAAGCATAATGGTAATCAATTGCACCAGTTTTTGCTCAAAACAGAATGACTATATGAAAAAGTTATGTTAGTATCATTTCTTATCTTGCAATAATAAAGTGAAATAATTGCATTTAATTGAATCTCCTGTATGAGAATTACTCTCAGAGTAGTGAAGAAATGGTTTTTGGACTAAAATTTCCACATTCTCTTGTCACTGGTCATGTTGGCTGGATGCATTTCATAACAGGATGGATGTTCCCATTTATTCCCTCAGCAAAACTGGCTGTTTTGCCTTGCCTGCAACTGCAGAATAACTAGCCACCTGCATGGCTTAGGCCATTTCTGCAGGAGCCTGCTTTAGCGCGATGATTCCACTTTCCACCTCCTATGGAATCCTGGGGTTTGCAGTTTAGGAAGGGGCCGGTTGGCACCTCCCGAGACTGCAAACCCTAGGATTCCATAGGAGGTTGAAAGTGGAATCATTGCGCTATAACAGGCTCCTGCGGAAATGGCCTCAGACAGCATGCGTACTAGTCCTGTCTCATCCTACTTATCACCATAAAGTAGCTGCAGTGGTGTCCCATGGATGCTGTAGTACAGTGATGGGAGATGTGTGGCTTTCAAAATGCCATTGGGCTTCAGCTTGTATCATTGTCCATCTCCTCCATATACGAGGAATAATGTTTTGTTTACCCCTGACACAGATGTACAATGAAATCCTATGCATATTTAATGAAAAGTAGGTTCCACTGTATTAACTGGGGCTTTATTTTCCCCAGGTACCTGAAGGCAAAATTGCAGTCTTAATATGGTGTAGGAATATGCAAATCTTCCTTCAAACAGGGAATGCTTTTGACAATACATTTGCCATTAAAATAGTGAAAAGATCTCAGGGCCAGTAAAGAAATGACTCATTGAGTTAAAACCTAAGATGAGTTAATTTAAGAAAATTCACAGCAGGAAAATTATCTGTTATTCTTCCCACCAGCCCCCTGTGGCTCTGAACCCTTTGATAGGCTGAGTGCTGTCTCTATTCTAAACAGTGGGGAAGAGTGCTAAAATAGGGGAAATTGCCACAAATCAAGCTTGTTTCCTAGAAATTGGCTCCTAACTTAAAGTTGTTTTTTTTCCTTAAAAAAAGATAGTTTTCTTTCTTCAGCCGGCCCCCTCACCTGTCCTGTATTGTTTGGGAAGTCTCCAACCTTTTCAAGGGACTTTCAGGAATTTCAAATAGTTATTGAAGAGAGGAAAATCTATATATTTCATTTGCAGGTACTGTCAAAAGTTGCTTTACCTTTGGCTCTGAGGTGCTCTTTCCAGATGGAAAAACTGAAGCTGCTCTTTCTTGTTATCTGTTCAGGGTGGGGAGGTTATACTGGGATTGAGCACAAAGAGGGTGGCTTCAAGAACTGCTCTAAAGATGCCACCTCTGTCTTCATGCAAAATATCCTTGTTAGACAGAGAGCTTGATGCTAGTGCATTACAGTTTGGAACATAGGCCACAAGATCCAAAATGCTGAGAAAAAAATGTATGTGGCTTTGAGAAATACCCCAAATAAAGATGCTGATGAGATTACCTTGTGCATACAGAAATGTCTCCATGTGATCATATCCCATAAACCATGGACAAATAACTGCTGCTTGGCCTTTACTTCTAAGAAGACTCTGGACCAGGGCCTTTTAAAGACAGCGAACATCCCAGGTAGAATACACATGGTGTATCTCTGGTGTTGTGGTTAGAGTGTTGGACAGAGGATTGGGAAATCAGATTTCTGGTTCCTACATACCAGATGACCTTGGGCCATCACTGACTCTTGGCCTAATCTTCTTCAAAGCTGCTTGTGAGGATAAAATGCAGAGGAGGAAGAATATGATGTAAGCTGTAAGAAGGGAATAGAAGAAAGATGAAAAGATATAAATATAATCATAAAATCTATGATTGGGATGGTTTACTATTATTATAACTGCCTATGGCTACAATCATGTTGTTTATACTTTTATAACAAAAGGATACTTCTACCAGCAGAATTTGTTTTGTGATTTTTTTTTCCTCACTAGATTTATGGACCTGAAGCTTGTGGGATTCTGAAAGAAATGAACTGGTAGAGATGCAGCAGTGCCAGTGTTTGTATGGCTTCTTCCATTTGGGTGTCCCCCCCGCATAACTGAGACAAAGGGCAATTGATCCATTATAAATGCTCTTCTGGGGAAACTTCGAATGTGTTTATTCTTTACCTCATACTTCAGTCAAAAATAACTCCTTTTCCCCTCTCTATCTGGATTGGCATGATATAAAGAGTTGAATATGTATGATTTCATTCTTCAATTATAAAGGACCTACTAGCATAGCTCATCAATTTGTGTTTCACGTTCCAAACATAAGTTTTGTGGTTCCTTGGAATGGTTGATGTTGACCTCTTGAGTGTTATTTATCGAATATTATTCAGTGGAGATCTAGAGCAAAGTATATTTTTGTAGTGGGATACAATTTTGTTTGATACTGTTTTGTTAACATCAAATGGATGGTAAGACATTATTTGGTGCCACCTTGTGGCTTAAGAAAATTTTTGTGACTGTGGGTAGAAATATTTGCTGACTATATTGAGAGAATTACAAGCAATGCATTAGTTGGAAGGATGTTATTTGTTTCACAACAGTGGATTTTAAGTCTGCGATACCTAATTTGTGATTGCCTTGTCACGTACATTTAATTCTTTATTTAGGAACATGTCTGGCTTACCTTTAATCTCATACATTACTAGATGGATACTGAGAACAATGTTTTGATTATGATGAATGGGATCAAGATAGTTATGAAAAATAGCTTCACTGAGAAAGGGGAATGCCTTGCATGCAAGTTTAACTAATAAAGGCTGAATAAACACATTTTCCACAATACTGTGTTTTGTATGTA